>CAMZMU010000103.1:29865023-30065112 GCA_947311845.1 Poa pratensis | reverse complement strand
GTCCTTCATGGGGAGCCGCTCTTGAAGTCTGGTTGACAAGGGGGTTAGAGTGCCCACTACCATTCGTTGACAACAACAAACACCTCTCAAATACTTATTTTGTGCTCTCTATATGCTTTCGAAAACTTAAAAAGCTCTAGCACATGATTTAATCCCTGCTTCCCTCTGCGAAGGGCCTATCTTTTACTTTATGTTGAGTCAGTTTACCTACTCCTTTCTATCTTAGAAGCAAACACTAGTGTCAACTTTGTGTGCATTGATTCTTGCATATTTACTTATTGCACTTGTTATATTGCTTTATGTTGACAACTATCCATAAGATATACATGTTACAAGTTGAAAGCAAATGCTGAAACTTAATCATCCTTTGTGTTGCTTCAATGCCTTTTACTTTGAATCTATTGCTTTATGAGTTACCTCTTATGCAAAACTGTTTGATGCTTGTCTTGAAAGTACTATTCATGAAAAGTTTTTGCTTATATGATTCATTGTTTACTCTTTATCTATTTGTTAGCAAACTATAGATCATTGCTTTGAGTCACTTCATTCATGACATGAGCCTTGCAATATATTGATCAAGATTGTGTGAAAGCATGTCTCCTCAGAAATTATTTGTTGTTATCGTTTTACCTACTCGAGGACGAGTATAACTAAGCTTGGGGATGCTTGATACGTCTCCAACGTATCCATAATTTCTGCTGTTCCATGCTTATATTATACCATTTGCTACATGTTTTATATACACTTTATATCACTTTTATGCATTTTCTGGGACTAACCTATTAACAAGATGCCACAGTGCCAGTTCCCTGTTTTCTGCTGTTTTTGGTTTCAGAAAGTTACTTCTGGAAATATTCTCGGAATTGCACGAAACAAAAGGCCAAGTCCTATTTTTCCAGCACGTACACGGAGTCCGAAGGAGAGACGAAGAAGAGCCACGAGGTGGCCAAACCACCTGGCAGCGCGGCAGTGGGCCCAGCCGCGCCAGCCTGTGGTTTGGGCCCCTCGGGGGTCCGCCGACATCGCCCCTTCGCCTATTTATTCCCCGAGATGTGAAAACCCTAAAACACCGAGCCTTTCATCCAGAACATATTCGCTGCCGCCGCCGTCGTCAACCCTAACTCGGGGGGTTTCTGAAGCTCTTCCCGGCACCCTGCCGGAGAGGGGAATCATCACCGGAGGGCTCTACATCGCCATGCCCGCCTCCGGAGTGATGCGTGAGTAGTTCATCCTTGGACTATGGGTCCATAGCAGTAGCTAGATGGTTGTCTTCTCCACTTGTGCCATCATGTTTAGATCTTGTGAGCTGCCTATCATGATCAAGATCATCTTATTGTAATGCTACATGTTGTGTTTGCCGGGATCTGACTTATATTGATACCTATGTGGAGCTGAATATTATATTATCATGTCTATGTCATTTGTGATCTTGCATGCTCTCCGTTACTTGTTGAAGCCTTGGCCAAGTGAATACTTGTAACTCCAAGAGGGGGTATTTATGCATGATAGTTGGGTTCAACCTCTATTTAACCTGGGATAGTGACAGCAAGTTCTAAGGTTGTAGATGTGTTGTTGCCACTAGGGGTAAAACAGCAATGCTTTATTCAAGGATGAATGTATTGTTTACATTACGCACATTACTTAATGCAATTGTCTGTTGCTTGCAACTTAATACTGGAAGGGGTACGGATGTTAACCGGAAAGTGGACTATTTAGGCATAGATGCATGCTGGATAGCAGTCTATGTACTTTGTCGTAATGCCCAAATGAATCTCATAGTAGACACCACAACTCACACATGCATGTTATATGCACTTACCAATTGTTAATTGCCCAGCTGTAATTTGTTTACCCAGCATGTTAGTTATCTTATTGGAGAGACACCACTAGTGAACTATGGACCCGGTCCATTCTTTTACATCTGAAATACAATCTACTGCAATCATTGTTCTCTACTGTTTCATGCAAACAAACATCATTTTCCATACGATACGTTTAACCCTTTGTTTTCAGCAAGCCGGTGAGATTGACAACCTCACTGTTAAGTTGGGGCAAAATAATTTGATTGTGTTGTGCAGGTTCCACGTTGGCACCGGAATCCCTGGTGTTGCGCCGCACTACACTCCTTCACCAACACCTTCGAAGCAACCTCGTTTTCCTACTGGTTCGATTAAACCTTGGTTTCATACTGAGGGAAAACTTGCTGCTACACTCATCATACCTTCCTCTTGGGGTTCCCAACTGACGTGTGACGTACAAGCATTGTTTCTGGCACTGTTGCCGGGGAGATATTCCCTCGTCAACTTAGAGCCACCAAACATCACTATATTTTTGATTTGTAATTCCAAAAGATATAATTCCGATGTTCTTTCAAGACTAGAAGGTACTACTTCATCACTGACTATATTTATTGTAACTTTGTTCCTACACACATACTGAGTGCTTATTTTATCTTGAAAAGGTTTCTGAATATCATAGCAATGTCACAAATCTAAATTTATGGAATAGGCATCAAACATGCAGTTCTTCAGTATGTATCTCAGACAGTGAGGTAAGGAGATGAATTTTACTGGTGTATGTATAAGCATACAAAGGGGCGGGCTACAGATTTTTGAATACTTTCTTCTTATTAACGATCAAGCAGTGTCACCGTAATGAATGGACTTGTGACT
The DNA here is from genome assembly GCA_947311845.1 of Poa pratensis. Classification (NCBI taxonomy): domain Eukaryota; kingdom Viridiplantae; phylum Streptophyta; class Magnoliopsida; order Poales; family Poaceae; genus Poa; species Poa pratensis. The sequence goes on along the minus strand of CAMZMU010000103.1, from coordinate 30,062,440 downwards.
TGTGAGATATAGATAGATGTATATTTTTCCTCTTTCACTTCCATTTACTTAACTGTTTCACCTTCTCATATTCATGTTAACTGTGAGCATCGCTACTTAATGTCAACAATTGTTTCAAATAATAAAGAAATGTGTTGACCTGTTTAGATAGTGTTAAATAAGCCTAGACTTTGACCGTGTAATATTTCAATTATCTTCTTTGCTTGGCTTTAGGCAGCCTAACGAATTTTGTTTTATGCAGTGTAAATCAAGTTGGAGAGTTTGATTCTAAACATTGGTCAAGTGGAGGAGTGTCGATGGCATTTTTATATTATTGAAGATTGAGTGGAGTGGCGAAGAAGACACCGTGAAGACAGCTAGAAGGGTGCATGATGGTTGTTCAAAAGAAAGAAAATAGCGTGAGAAAGATGTGGTGTTTCTCATTGCTTGAAGGCAGAGGAGCACGACAAACAAAGTAGATAGAGGAATGGAGCCAAGCCAAAGAAGGACATACCTTCACCACCGTCAGTGGAGTTCAACCGTTAATTCTATTTAGAATTTGCCGACCTTTGAATTCGTGTACAACTTTCATACCTAAATAACCGGAGAGAGTTACTGCCATCATCTACTTATTTATTTCACACCGTAAGCAGGTTGTCACATAAGGCCCGTTGATTTCCGGTGTTTCATGTCAGATGATATAATTTTGCTTCCTGAAACTCATGAACCTAAGCAAGTTCTTGCAATGGATATTGTTTTGTGATATAACAATATTGTCCTTGAAAGAAAAGAAACGGGGGCCTTTTACAAACAAATATTGTATGCACATATTTTGTATTATTTCCCATTGTTAACATTTATTACGTCTACTTATTTGTCTGACCATCACATACTACACTAATCCTTGCAGGATCATGGTATTTCCATTTATACTTGTGGTGGTCTTGCATACAAATTGTTGCTCGACATTCATGGTTGCAAATTAAACAACTATTTGAGTAACGTCTATCCATATAATTTTTCTGTACCTTTTGGTCTCTTGACGTTTTTTTTTGAAGGGGCGTTGTTTCGATCAGCATGGCGTATATTATTAAGTCGCATCAAAATAGGGACAATACAAGAACAAGCAAAAATATCTGATTTTTTTTAAGAATTACCAAAGATAAGTAGAAATGAAGTTTTCAATTATCTGATCTACCAAAATAATAAAACAATCAAGATAATAATAATAAAGTAGAAATTCGTGGAAAATCAAAAGTATACGATTTTCTTATAGTTAATTCACTTAGAATGAACAACAAAACACAAATGTAATGAGACATAGAAGTTTATAACTTTTGGATTGTAGAGATGAACAAGATGAAGAGCATGCCCCGGTAGTTTGCGTAACCCCGACATTTACTCGGTTGGATTGGATGTGTCTTGATCTGTATATCCTCCACGCCGTGACGAAAAAAAATTGAGGGACCGTGGCAACGCACGGGCATTCAACTAGTTCACATAATTATGTTCCTTTCCATCCCTTTTATTTCCAAGTTATCTCCAGTTAAGACACTATTTTTAACTACTAGCCAACAGGAAACTTTGATTCTCAACAGAATCTTAAGCGACCAAATAAATTTGTAAGGAAATTTAACATTCCTAGCCATCAGATACATATATAACGATTCAACCGAAAATTCACCATTCTTTGTCAATAGCCATCTAACTCTATCAGGACACTCTTTGAGACTTTCACTAAGTAGCATCGAGACTTTCAGTGAGTGGCATCAGCGCCTCATTCAAAGTAACACACATCGTCACAATTGTGTTTACCTCTTCTTGGCCTTCCTGAATTGCTTGCACCAAACTCTCGTGAGACTCCTGACCAGACAACTCTTTTTTTAGGGCCTAGCACCACAACTGCGGTGGATCAATCCAAACAAGGAAGCGGTAACTCGGACATTTATAGGTGCCATTATCATGCAGTTTTAATTAGGGCTAGATTGAGATGATAATAATAGAATCTGACATTTCCTACGATGAACACGGCAGTTTGAGATCTAGAACGTTATTTTTTTTTTGAAACGTCACGGGGGGGGGAAGTCTCCCCACCTGAATTATATTTCAAAGCAGAATTGTTTACAGGGATCACGCAAGGCGTGAGGTGAGGAAATCACGCCACAGACCGGCGTGTTCCTTCTGAGTCGAATCTTTACATCGATTAGTCCACAGAGTGAGATCATCAACAATGTTTTTCGCCGAGACAGAAGGCGGCAAATCTATCTTTCTAAACACCTTTGCATTTCTGGAGTCCCAGATCTTCCATAAGATGATCAGAGCAACAGATGGCCAAACAGATCTAGAACGTTATAATTTGACATTTTCTGAGATGAAAGGTATTTGTGATTGATAATTGCTTATACTGAAACTTTGTAGGGAAAAAACATTGAGATTTGTTTTAAGGACTGACACTTTGAGAGCGTATTGTGGGTCCATTAAAAAAAAATAGTAAGTTGGCCAAATGATTGGAACAGCCAGGGTCGCAAGATGCGCAATTATTGCAGCTTTTTTTTGTCTGAGAAGGATTAAGACTTTGAGAGCGGTACTTATCGTGGTTCCATTAAAAAACGAACCAGATGACCATGTGATTGGAACAGGCGAACAGCCAGGGTCGCAACATGCGCAATTATTTTTGTTATTCTAGTACTAGTCGACGGCCTGCCTCGTGATTGTTCTGCATATCAGTAGTTGTAGCCGCTTTTGTTCTGAATATCTTCTCGCTCTACAAAAGGTGACCGTTCCACCGCACGACCACCGCGCGTCAGAGTCGCTCGTCAACTCCTTCCATCCATCGGGCTTTCATCTTTAATCTCCGTTGAGCTGAAAGTTTTGTATCCGAGTTGAGAGTTGGCAAGCCTCCGATTTGAAACTCGAGACTCCGATCTGAAGGCTTGATCTGTTACCTGCAACTGCAACTTTGCACTAGTCCGACCTGAAGTTTGAGGATGGAAGGAACCATTCTCATTTCCTCCAACACAAGGTACATTTTTTCCTTCAAAAAGGGCAAAAACTCCGGTCTCTAAATCAACAGCTGCACACAAGCTACATATATGGCAGAATCTCTATGTTTTTCCTAGCCGAATAGTCTGAACTTTACCGCTTTATTATACGGCCGGAGTCATGTTCTACGAACCACTGTGTGTAATATATACTCTTCGATTGCCGTCGCTAGGATTGCTGTTGTCACCGGTGGGAGCAAAGGCATCGGGCTAGAGGTGTGCAAGCAGCTGGCTGGCAGCGGAATCACGGTCGTTTTGACAGCCAGGGACGAGACCAGGGGAACGGCGGCGGTGGAGCAAATTAGGCAGCTGGGGCACTCTCATGTCATTTTTCATCAGTTGGATATCACGGATGCTTCGAGCATCGCTCGGCTGGCTGATTTCCTCAAGACTAGTTTCGGGAAGCTTGATATTCTGGTAAGTTTTCTTGTATTCAAATCTTGGCATCACAAGTGATTGATAACCAGTCCGATTCACAGGTGAATAATGCTGCGACTGATGCGATTGAGCATGTAATTGATCCAGTGTATGGTTTAATGCCCGGTGATGAAATGGTATATATTTAGACATGTACTTTTCAGTGTTTGGCTTATGACAAGAGGAAAGGTCATATTTCATTCCTTTATATATATGTGTGTGTTCATGCAACAGTTCGACGGCATGGATGCTTCTCGGAGAATTGACTGGATGTGGACCACTTGCCAAGAGACTTACGAAACTGCAAAGCAGGGGGTGCACACCAATTACTACGGAACAAAGCGGGCAACAGAGGCTCTTCTGGCTCTGCTCCAATCATCATCAGACGGAAGAATCGTCAATGTCTCCTCCAACTTCGGATTGCTAAGCGTAAGCATCGTAGATCACACATTAGAATAGCTTCCTCACAAAGAAAAAGAGAACCTAAATCCAAAGCAAAAAAAAATTTCTTTGCCGACGCAGTTCTTTAGAAACGAGGAGCTCAAGCAGGAGCTAAACAACATTGACAGCCTGACGGAGGAGAGGCTGGATGAGCTGCTAGACATGTTCATGAAAGACTTCGAGGCTGGCACGGTTGATGCGCGCGGGTGGCCGGCGGAGTTCTCGGCGTACAAGGTGGCCAAGGCCACCCTAAACGCGTACTCGAGGATCCTGGCGAAGCGGCACCCAGAGCTGCGTATCAACTGCGCGCACCCAGGCTATGTGAGGACCGACATCACCAGAAACTCAGGGATCCTGACGCCGGACGAGGGCGCGCGTAACGTCACCAGCGTGGTGTTGCTGCCGGAAGAAGGGCCGACCGGTGCGTACTTCCACGAGGGAATACAGGCGTCTTTCATCTAAAGACATGTAAAAAATACAAAAATTGCTGGTGACGTTGGTCCACAGCATTTTTTTTTTGTCTTTTTTGCACTGGCTACAAAAAATGTTTTTTCTCTACGACATTTTTTGTGCTAACACAAAATGTTCTAATGTGTACCCTAATTTTTTCTATAATTGTTTGGTATTTTGAAGAAACATTAAAAATGTTTTACATAATAGGTGCATCTACACCTACTACCCAAAACGCCGCCTCCATAAATATAACTATTTTCATATCCATATTCGCTTCAAAATATCTATTTCTAAATTAAATTAAGATAGTTTCCACATTCATCTTTAGTCTCTAAATTCGAATAGACTTTTCACTGCAACTTTCCACCCAACATGATATCTCTCAGATGCAAAATCTTGAATAACGGGACTCGGGGCGGAGGCAGAGGGAGTCGCGGTCCGTGAAGGGTTCCTCGAACGCGCGCCGGCCACGGGGCGGCCGAGCCGACGCGTCTTTCCTCGTCGGCTCGTATTGTTTCAGTAGCGCCTCGATGCGTTTGATCATGTCCACCAGCTTCGTGTACGTGGTCTCGAACTCCCATGTCTCCCTGAACCTGCCGTTGCTCGGGGCGGGGGAGTTGGCGCGCCGGTTTGTCGTCTTTCGATCGTCGGCGAGGGTTCTCTTTGCGGCGCTCGGGTGGTTGTCGGCGGCGACGGCGATGGTCTTGCGCTTGGGGGCGTAGCAGGGTGCTCTTCCAGCGATGGCTCCTTCTTGGCACGACGTGGTCTCAAGAACAAGTCGCGCTCGCGCTCCGTCGGGACCGGGAGATACTTTGTGAACTCGTGGAGGAGAGGGCTGTCCTTCGAGCCGAAGACTGCTCGGACTCGCTCGTAGATTTGATTCGCGTCCACCGTCTCGTCGGAGCCCAGCTGGAGGATCAGCGCAAGAAACCTGTCGTACAGCCCCGGGATTCGGCTGCGGCTCACCTGTTCGAGATACGCCAAGGATCCGCAAGTGGCAGCGTCATTGTCGTCGATGGCGGAGGCGGCCGTGTGGCGGCGCTCCCTTTTGGGCCGCGTCCGCGGCGCGTAGACGGGCTCGGGTGCGGGGAAGAAGGCGTCGAGGCGGCGGACGAGGTCGGGGTGGCCCTGGAGGAGCTCGTACACGTCGGCCGTGACCTTGCGGGGATCGGGGGTCGCGCCCGTGGTGACGCCCCGGAGGAGGCGGAGGAACTCCTCGTAGACCTCCGGATCAGACTCGAACCGCTCTTTAACGTGTTGGAAGAAGTACAGGGCGTTGTTGAAGTCGCTCTCCGGGATATTGTTCGGCCATTGTGCCATGGCACAGGATGGCTGCTCCTCTTCTCTCTCACGCGCCATGGTGATCGATGCGGCTGCGTTTCTCGATCGTGCGTGCGGAGAAACACCCCCGCGACACGGGTATTATTTGTAGGGCGCGGCAGGAGATCACACGGCGATCGACACGAGTTCCGCAGGAAGAGGAGTTTGAGTACGACTCGATTGCCGAATTGGATACTTTTTCCCTCTCTTTGTCTCCACCGTTGATAGGTGGTTTTCGTGCCTTGTGACCGTGCCCTAGATCGGTTCCACGCATACGCGCGCTTGGCTCGCCTATTTGTGCACCGCGGGGAGGGTGCAGCGATGATAGCCAGGACGAGTCGGACTCGGGCGCCATTAGAGTATCACAGAAGACAGAACGCTTAGCGAAGCGCTTAACTAGGTTTCAAAAAAAAGCGAAGCGCTTAACTAATAATTAAAATAAATACTCCAGAATAAATAAATAAGTTGGAACCGTCTATACTGTACCTGGGCATTTCGGGCCGGGCCTAAATAAGCTCGTCGCAGAAAAATCTAGGCCCGAGCCCGACAGTCAGGCCGTAGAAATCGGGCCCAACCCCGGCTCGAGCACGTCAAAGCCTGACTAGGGCCGACCAGCCCGGCCCGATCCTTGCTGAATTCTCGTTTTTGTTAAGCCCGAGCCCGGCCCGACTATAATCTATACCTACTACGACCTCTGCATATTATAAGCTTTTTAGCAAGCTAGTGTATCTTGCTAAAAGACTTAAATTGTGAAACTTGGGCGTTTATTTTTGGATTCTAAGAGCATCCACACTGCATCACTTGTCACCAGGCGCTAGGATTAAGATCCTGCTAGATTGGCACTGTATGAGTGGTCATTCCATCATAGGCGCCCGATGCCAAGTTTTGCGCCTGACGCTATCTGTTTTTTTGGCTAGTGAACAACTCTGGTTAGAGACGGAAACAAGCGCCCTTGCGTTGCAAGTACAGACGCTTAGCTGCAAATATTGATTTTGTGGGAATTAATTTTATACCTTAAGTGCCTCTACAAGCGCCATGCGCTGTGGATGCTCTAATAAACTCGCCCACAACTGTGCTTCCCATGCCGCTAGGAAAAAAAAAACGAGTAGCCGACCACCACTTTTCGTATCCGCGCCCAGGATTGAAGCGAGCAACTGTCGATCGGTTAGGGATTTGAAGTTGATAAGCAACTTATGTCAGAGATGTAATTTGGTTATTATTAGCATATCATTTACCCTATTTAGTTTGAAAAATAAACTAACAATCTTTTAACCCAAATTATAACATCATCAGATAAAAAATGATTATTCTAACAAGAGGACATGCCCCCACAAAATCACTTGTTCGGTGCGCATCCAACCGTATAACTATAAGGGCGAGAGGACCAACGTGTGCATGCATGTAAGAAATCTTTCAGTGATCGTAAATTTAAAGTAAATTATACTCCCTCCGACCCAAAATATAAGGCGTACTATAATTGTGATGGTCTTTGATGCTCGATCACTAATATATACTAAATTATATGGATTGAGAATATATAAATGGTATCGTTAGATTCGTCTTGCAAAAAAAATTCATTTCATATATCATTATACTAATTTTCTGGACATATTGTAAGTACAAAATGATGGCCAAATTTGTATGTCTTTGATCAATGAAATTTAAGGGCGACTTATATTTTGGGACGGAGGGAATTTTTTGGACCCTTAATCCAATTGATGATTTGATTCCACAGCTGGATTCATCTCGACGAGTACTTTAAAACAATATCTCATCTTAATATGGTTTGATGAACTTTTTTTTGTCGCCAGTTTACCAGGTTATAACCATGTAGCTACCATATTAATAACTAACAGTTACCATCCAAATAATACACATTTACCAAATAATTTTATATGCTTTTTGTCATAGCAATTATCTAACGGTCGAGAGAATGAGACTTCGATCCACTCTAAACACGTAAAATATGGTATTACCATCTGCAAAGGCTTACATTGGTAAGAAGCTAAGTTCAAAAACACTTGAAACCATTTGATTTTAAGCTGACAACCAATTTGACTATACCTGGTGACCAAGCGACTATAATCTAACAACTAGGGTCGGAAAAAAAGTTGTCAAAACATATCAATATGGGATCTTATTTCGAATATCTTGACTTGACAAATTCAACCATGAAAATGGATCTGAATTTCGATTTACGGTTGAGAAGAGATAAAAAAAATTAAAGTTTGAAAATCAAAAGGAATCTACCGGGCTGCATACCATATTCGGCATGTACCCACGGAAAACTAATATGTGGCACGCGCTTTTATTAGCACGGTCCTTTTCAAACACAACTTCATTTTTTTACACCAAATATGGTAGAGGAACAAGCTCTAGGGCACACAAGCATCCAAGAGTAAAAAACTTCTCAACTTCACTTCCACGAATCATTTTGGAGAATTCAAACCGATGCGACTGATTTAATGGTAAGAACACACGTAGTGGTAAAATCTCTCACTCTCAAATCCAACCAACTAAACTAATGCTATGGAGTAATATGAGAAGGAAAACAAAGGAGAACACCAAATCCCTCCAAGATCTTGATCTCAAAAGCTTCCCTCACTAAGAATGGAGATGGATTGGTGGAATAGTATATCTACATATCCTCTCTCTTTTCTATTGACCACCATCAAAGATAAACATGAATGGTCACATGATTCTCTGCTTGCAATATTCTCAACACTATCATGAACTTTTTTCGATCACATCTTGGTCATCACTTAATCTTTTTTAACCATTGAAATCAACATATGTTTTACAAGCATTGCCTATGGACAAACTTTACAAATATAACTCAATGCAACCATTAGTACATATGAATTGTCATTAATCACCAAAACCACACATTTGAGCACCATGCTAGATATTTCAACAGAGCATTGGGATCATCGGTTGTGTTCAAGAACCTAATCAGGCAACAACTAAGCAAGTAAATTCAATCATGGTATTGTAATTGTTTTGAGTTTCCATGAGAAACCCATCCTTCCTCATGTCCATTACGAGCGCCATAAGAGATTCAAAGTGGCGATCATCACAGATAATACTAATGTAGGCACTTACAATATGAGCATGGGATAAGTCAGGAATATTTTTGAGTCCACCGAAGATTAACTTAGAGGAAGATTTTGACACGTGCATATATGCAGAGCTTGATTGCTTTATTCAAGCAGAAAAATTGATGATATACCGTAACTTTCCTCCGAGGAGAATTCCATCATCACAACTACCTTTGCCTAAGAGGAGATAAAGGAAGTGGTCTTACATATGGAACACAATAAGGTAACCAAACTGATTCTCGACTGAGTTCTATTAGAAATGTTCGGAAGGGGTCAATAAAGGTTTTGTTAGCTTTGCTCACTGACTTTAGGCACGAACTAAACTTTGGCTCATCTCTCTAAGGTAGAGAGATGATATGCCAGTGTCAATTATAAAGTCACCAATGTATTACCCAAACCACTATCATATGTAAGAAACATTTGACCCCACAAAAAATCTAGCAACAATAATGCATTGATTTGGTGACAATATCCTATTAAATATCATATATACTCTAGAATTTTTTAACTTGATATACCTAACCATAAACCAGAAATCTCTATCAAGATATTCTATAGCATACAATTTAGATATCTATGTCAAAGCAGGTTAAGATACACACACTGGTGCATGCATTGTATTCATGCAAGTGACACAAATTAAACCGAGAAGACATGTGATTTTTTTCACCCATTTGAGAGAATTTAGTTTAAATATTTTGTAGTTTGCAACGTATAAAAAACTAATAAATTTTGACAATGAATTGAATAACTGAGATATAAACAAGCATAAAAGTTTAGTATAAATATTTAGAGGGCAACAATTTGTGTGGAAGCAGCAGTGTCCGAATGTTAACACTTATTGAGCTGATTCCGTCGTAAGTATCAGCAAAGATGACTAGCCGAAAGAGAGGAGGAGGCGCAGCCCACAAGATTAAGTGTTGACGAGTTGTGATGGATCATGAAATAACTCATAGGACAGTAATATGAATGGATTTGGATCACTCGATGCAGTTGTGATGGCCAGACTAATTTTTCCATTTTCTTTATATATCGAGTTTGTGGGTGATTTAGTATCTTCTTAGCCTTTAGTTGCTCAGACGTTGTTGATTCTTGGACAAGTGGATCTCTATTTTCAACAAATCATTACTGCTGAGCAAAACAGCTATGTTCAAGTGATTGAGGTTTCAAAATGGGTGCCAGGATGCATTATAGGGTCTTTTTTCCATTTCGTTCCTTTATTTATGATCGAATAATTTAAATAATACATGCATCGACTTCATCCAAAAGCCACCATCATCGATCAAGTTTGATCCAAAATAAGCACAACATACCAATACCATGTCTTATGCTATGGACCAACTCTCTACTGAATGAACTAAACGAAATGAAATACGAGTCAAATCATCACGTACTCTGAAGGAAATTATGATCACCACCTCCTCGATCACCCCCAAGGTCACCACCTCCATTAGGACCCTCAGCTTCAGCCATGATCTCACAACGGGTGAGCTCCCAATACCTCGTTGTCATGGCATCCATCTTTTTTGGGTCCATGAACATGATAGAACTATCCCCAACCCTCTTTTCTTGTGCAAGCCTCTTCTCTTTGGCCGCCAACTAGGACATCCACTTCCTCCAAGGCCTCGAGCTCCTTCCATCTAGCCTCCCCTCCTTTTCTTGATTGCATTTGGCTGCCAAAGCATTATTGGTCTCAATCATGGTTGAAAGCTCTTCCTTGTAGCCGCCAAAACCTCCTCTCTTCTCTCTCTTATTTGCAATCTTTTGCCCATCTAGCCTCTTGTGAGCTTCTTCATCATCATCGTGATCGGCCTGTTGTGCAACACTAATACGAGCTCTCTTGGGAGTGGTCTGATACGTCCAAAACATATCTACTTTTCCGAACACTTTTGCTATTGTTTTACCTCTCATTTGTGTGATTTGAATGTAACTAACATGGACTAACGCTGTTTTCAGCAGAATTGCCCTGGTGTCTTGTTTTTGTGCAGAAAGTCAAAGTTTCAGGAAAATTCCAGAAAAATTCCAGAAATTCTATTTTTCCAGAAGACCCACGGAGCCAGAAGACGAAGCGAGGAGGGGGCACAGGGGCCCCACACGCACCCTCGGCGCGGGTGGGCCCTTGCCGCGCCGAGGGGTGGTGTGGCCCCCGACGCTCTCCTTTGGACTACATATTGCCTCTGACCTAAAAACTTCGGGGGGATCGACGCTTTTTCCAGAAAACATCCAGAGCTCCGCCGCCATCGAAAACCCTATTTCGGGGACCAGAAACTCCGTTCTGGCAACCTGCCGGGACGGGGAATTGGAGGAGATCATCGCCATCATCATCACTGCCGCCTCTCCATCGACCATCCATGATTCCCCCATCCATGTGTGAGTAATTCCCCGCTGTAGGCTGAAGGGGATGGTAGGGATTGGATGAGATCATTCATGTAATAGTTGTGAGATTGTTTAGGGCATGGTGCCTAGTATCTATCGGTAGTACTTTATGTCATTGTTGCAACTTGTTATGCTTAATGCTTGACACTAGGGCCCGAGTGCCATGATCTCAGATCTGAACATGTTATTGAATCACGAGAATAATTATTGTTTTGGATCATATCTATAAGTTGTATACACACATTACTGTCCGGAACCCGAGGCCCCAAAGTGAAAGAAATTGGGATAACCGGAGGGGATGGTTGTGACGTGAGGATCACGTGTGTTCACGGAGTGTTAATGCTTTGCTCCGGTGCTTTATTAAAAGGAGCATTTAATTACCAGTAGTTTCCCTTGAGGCCCCGCTGCAAACGGGCTGGTAGGACAAAAGATGTTGTGCAAGTTTCTCATTGCGAGCACGTACGACTAAATACGGAACATGTGCCTATGATTGATTATTACTTGGATACCTTTTTATCATTTATCTGCAATTGCCCTATGTATGACTATTTCATGAATTATCTTATCCATGCAACGCCCATTCATCCATCCCTATGCCTACAGTACTTTTAATCCTGCTGTTTACTGCAATTATTACTGCTGTCTTTATTTCGCTACTGCTACTGTCATAAAACTGTTGCTACTGATAAACTGTGTCGAGCAAGTTTACTTCCAGGTGCAGCTGAACTGACAATTCATCTGTCAAGGCTTATAAATATTCTTTGGCTCCCCTTGCGTCAAATCAATAAATTTGGGTTTTACTTCCCTCGAAGACTGTTGCGATCCCCTATACTTGTGGGTTATCATGGTCTCGTAACTTCTGCGAGTCCATTTCTCCGCGCCCGACAATTCATGTAGCAATGGTGCGGTGCAAAGGCTTTAACACTGCCTTTCTTGTTGTGTTGCTTGTCTTGGATTATAGGCCCTTGGTCCGTCATAGGTGCTTGTCGTGCAGTACACGTCCGTTGGGAGACCCCAAGAGGAAGGTATGATGCAGTCTAGCAGCAAGTTTCCCTCAGTATGAAACCAAGGTTATCGAACCAGTAGGAGCAGTAGCGCTTCTGAAGGTTGTCAACGGCGAAATATGATGTGGCACAACACCAGGGATTCCGGCGCTGACGTGGAACCTGCACACAACACAATCAAACTACTTTGCCCCAACGAAACAGTGAGGTTGTCAACCTCACCGGCTTGCTGAAAACAAAGGATTAAACGTATGGTGTGGAAAATGAAGTTTAATTGCAGAAAATGAAAGAGAACACTGTTTGCAGTTTGTGGTTTAATCAGTGTAAAAGAATGGACCGGGTCCACAGTTCACTAGTGGTGTCTCTCCATAAAAGATAACTAACATGCTGGGTTAACAAATTACAGCTGGCAATTGACAAATATTGAGCGCATGACAATGCATATATATGACATGATGGCTACTATGATATTTAATTGGGCATTCCGACAAAATACATAGACCGTTATCCAACAGCATCTATGACTAATAATCCACCGCCGGGTTGTCATCCGAGTCACCCGTTGGTATTAAGTTGCAAGCAATGGATAATTGCATTAAGTAAAGTGTGTAATGTAAACAAATACATATGACCTTGGACATAGCATTGTTAGGTTATCCCTAGTGGCAACAGCACATCCGCAATCTTAGAAGTTGCTGTCACTCTCCCAGATTACCGGAGGCATGAACCCACTATCTAGCATAAATACTCCCTCTTGGAGTTACAAGCATCTACTTGGCCAAAGCGTCTACTAGTAACGAAAAGCATGCAAGATCATAAATAACATAGGGCATAGATTGATAATCAACTTGACATAATATTCAATATTCATCGGATCCCAGCAAACACAACATGTAGCATTACAATAATATGATCTTGATCATGGTAGGCAGCTCACAAGATCTAAACATGATGCAACAAAGTGGAGAGACAACCATCTAGCTACTGCTATGGACCCGTAGTCCAAGGATGAACTACTCACGCATCACTCCGGAGGCAGGCATGGTGATGTAGAGCCCTCCGGTGATGATTCCCCTCTCCGGCAGAGTGCCGGGAAGAGGTTCTGGACCCTCCCAAGCTAGGGTTGACGGCGGCGGCGTCTCTTGAACTTTTCGTGGAATATGGCTCGGGTATTTAGGGTTTTTGCATCAGGGGGAATAAATAGGCGAAAGGGCGGTGGCTGACGACCCCCGAGGGGCCCACACCACCCTAGGGTGCACCAGGGGGTGGGCCGCGCCCTTGGTGCGTGTGGAGCCCTCCTGGCTCCTCTTCGTTGCTCCTTTGATCCTTGAGGTGTATTCTGATAAAATAGGTCCCTCTGTGAAGTTTCGTCCAATTCCGAGAATATTTCCAGACTAGCTTTTCTGGAATACAAAAACAGCAGAAAACAGGAACTGGCACTTCGGCATCTTGTTAATAGGTTAGTCCCAAAAAATGTATAAAAGTGATATAAAGTGGATGCAAAACATGTAACAATTGGTATAATATTAGCATGGAACATCAAAAATTATAGATACGTTTAAGACGTATGAATAGGCACCCCACTTGGCGGTTCAAGGTGATGCGTCCATTTCATATAGTGTTTTTATTTATTTCATTACTATGTTGAGGTAGAGATTTTTGCATTTTATCGTGCTAGCGCGCACTTTAATGTCTATTTACGCATGAAGTCAAAATATTGAATAGTAATTTCATATATGTCATTTTTACCAAGTATGGGATGAAATATGCTTATTAGGAGCATTTAAAGATTTCCATGTGGAAAAACAATTCGCTGGAAATAAAGAAGGAGAGGAAAACGAAGCAGAAGAAACAGAGGAGATAACGCGTCACGGTACAGTTATTCCCGACCGTACCACCAACCAAACCGCCGCCATATGAACCGCCTCGTCCAGTACTTTTACCCTGTGGTCTCGGATTTCCAATCAGACGACCACAACAGCCACCACCCCGAAAACATACCAGAAAACCTAGCCTCCAGAATTGTGGATCCGGAGGGGGAAACAACAGGAGGCTGCCACCATCTTCGCCACTGCGATCCAGAAGGCCAAGGCATCCATATCCATCATCACCATCACCATCACCATCTCCTTCATCAACACCAACACATCCTCCTCCATCTCGTTTTAAATCTAAAACTTGTAGTTGTGGATTTGCACTTGTATTCATACCATTGTTCATCATACCTTCATACCATTAATATGATGATGTCTTGTCCTTTCATGTGTGAGTGGTTTTTTTTTCGAAACATGGGAAAACCCTAGTACAATTGTTATGAGATGAGATAGAAGTCATATAGTTTAATACCGGTTGCCATGTAGTAATCGTCTACTTCTGTCTATCATGCGAACGTCGACTACACTATATTTGCCTTCGGGACGGAAGTAGGCTGTTCATGTCAGTTGAAGGATTGGGTGGTCATCATACCCAACATAAAACCGGAAGAAGTGTTGAAATACTTTCTACGGTGGCGTACCACCTGTTCTTGGGTTGGCATGGGAGTAACAAAGAGCTACATAACTTCTCCCACGGTCCACGGGTTATATCCCTTAATTGCTAGAGGCTCGGGCCATTAATTTGGTATTCTTATCGAGGCGAGCAGATTGTGCGGGGCGTTTATGCCTGGTAGACTCAGGACACGTCTTTATACGGGACTCTGCCCCTACATGAACAATTTAATATTGAACGATATAAACTATCCCCGCTCTAAAGAACATAATAGGGTGGAACCAACACTTCCAGAGAACGCCTTTAGCCTTCTTGCAGTTTTCATAATCATCACCATTTGCTTGCTCTGTCATTGCTCACACTGTCTCCCACGTCCTGACAAAACAACAACACAACAACACTATTTTCCACAAACTTGCTTGCTTTGGATCAACTAACTTGTAGGTACAGTTCTTTGATAACCAAAGGAGAAACCAGAGACCATTTCTGTCGGCCCAGTGGAAACCAGGGTACCACGGGCCAGGCCTGCTCACGCCCGCGAGGATCTACCGAAGATTTCGCTAAGTCCAGCTTGAGGAGCCTCGTGAGGCGTTTTCCCTCGCGAGGGCCCTCTCCATAGCCTCGAGAGGATCTCACCCTCGAGAGGCCCCTTTTCATAGCTGAAATACGGCTAAGTCAGGGTGCCGAGGCGCACCCCCTCGCGAGGCCACCCTCGCGAGGATCTCCTCGTGAGGCCAAAGGCTCTGTCTCCCCGACAGAGCGCACATGGCCTCTACGCGCGCCACAGGGTGACGCGCACGTCTGCGCGCGGTGACGCCCGTGCCGCAGTTGCCACTTTCGTGCTAAAGGTGGTCAACAAAGCAGCAGCAAGCAAAGGGGATTACAAGAATTGCCATTCTAGTGCTAAGGGGACCGTGGTCCGCTACGCGCCAAGACAAACGTCACCGTGGGGCGCGCCGCAGGGCTCTGCCGCCCAGGCTTATCGTCCTTTGGCCGGTGGCTTTGCAACGAGGAAGGACAAGCTTTCCTGCCATGGACCGAGTCCATGGACGCCCTCCTGGCCGTGCACTGCCCTCCTCCTCTGTCGCCATGTGGTTACCCTTCCCGCCCGAGGGCAATGAGGGAAGAGGTCCGGGGCTCGTATAAAAGGAGGCTGTGTACGACCAAGGAAGGGGATCAGCTCATTCACACTCGTAGCTCACTGGTTAGCAAGGAAGAAGAGCAAGTTCTTCTCCCACAGTAGCTCCACCATAGCCATAGCTTGTACCCTCGACAAGCACCACTTGTACTGTAACCTCTCCAAGCAGTGCAATACAGACAAGCAGGACATAGGGCTTTTACACCTCACGGTGGGCCTGAACCTGGGTAAAAGGCTCGTGTGTTATCTCTGTCGTGATGTCCCTCAGCGAGCTCGCCGAGCATCGTCGCCGAGGCAGCTGAAGGTTGTTTGACTCGTGTTCAGCCCCTTACTCGATTCCTGACATACGTGAGACATACCCCTAGTTCCTGGGACTACTCTCCGACATTTGGCGCGCCAGGTAGGGGGCTGAGGAGCGTCTTCAACTTCTCCTTCGCCATGGCCGAGACTCGAGCTAAGCGCCTCGCGCGCCGGACTTCTGGCAGGGTCAACACCGAGCCTGTCGCGCACCGCCCGCGCGGCCGTCCGCGCACCAACACCGCTCCAGGGCCCTCCACCAACCCCGAGCCCCGCGTCGAGCACCCAGAGGACAGACGACGATGGCGAGGAGGAAGCTTCCTCCTTGCACCCGTCCAGGGACCCGGTGCTTCCTCGCAGAGCAGAGCTGCTCCAAACCCAAGCGCTGCTCTGCTCATGGCAGACGAGCTGCTGCGCTACCGCCCAGCGCAGGCGGGCTTCGACGACTGGATCAACCGCATCGCCGAGCTCGTCCACGCCGCCGTGCCTGCTGCAACAGCAGCACCCTCGCGCTCGCTGGTGCACCACTCTGCTGGGCGCGCAGGGGCATAGCGCATGGCGCTCCTCCTCCGCCACCGCCTCCGCCACCTCCTCCAGAGGAGCACCAGCTGGGCAGCCAGTTGGGCCACCAGCTGGAACAACCGCGCTCCCTCGCACGCCTCCTCACCGCATGACTGCATGATCGTGCAGCGTGCGCCAGAGGACGCGTGCGTCGAGATCGAGCGCCAGAGGGACCGCCACAACCGCGCCGTCCAGGAAATCGCCGCCGCAGGGCGCCAGAACCGCCACACGCTCGCGAACGGCGCCGTGGTGTACGCCACGGGCTGTTCTGCGTTCACGCGCGAGCTGCGCCGCGTCGTCTGGCCCGTCAAGTTCAAGCCGGACCTGCCTCCGCGCTACGACGGCAGGACCAACCCGCTGGAGTTCCTGCAGCTCTACACCGTGTCCATCCAGGCCGCGGGCGGCGACGACAAGGTGATGGCCAACTGGTTCGTCATGGCCCTCAAGGACGCAGCTCTCTCATGGCTGCTGAACCTCCCGAGAACACCATCAACACTTGGGAGGAGCTCTGCAAGTGCTTCGTGGCGAACTTCAAGGGCACGTACGAGCGCTCTGACCTACAACGACCTCTGCGCTGTGGGCCAGAAGCCTGGCGAGACCCTCCGCAAGTTCATCCAGCGCTTCAGCCAAGTTCGCAACAAGATTCCGAACATCCCCGACACGCAGGTCATCTCCGCCTTCAAGGCAGGCGTCACGGACACCAGGATGCTCGAGAAGCTGGGCATCCACGACACCCTCACCTCTGTGGTGAAGCTTTCGACCTGGCGGACAAGTGCGCCAAGGCTGAAGAGGGCCGTCTCTTCGTCAAGAACGAGCCAAGAACGGAGCCTGCTGAGGGGTCCAAGCCCAAGAAGAAGGCCAGCGAGAAGCGCAAGACCACGGCTGTCCTTGCGGCAGAGCCTGACGCCAAGCAGAAGCGTGTCGCTTCTCCAGCTGCCCCAGCTCCAGAGGCCGCCAAGAAGGACGATCGCCCGTACTGCATCCTCCACAAGAAGCACAACCACGCCACTGAAGACTGCTGGGAGCTCAAGAAGCTCAGCGAGAGCCGCGAGCAGCGTGAGCAGCGCCAGGGCCGCGACGGCCGCAACGGCCGCGGCGGTCGCGGGGGCAGACGCTACAACAACAACTACCAGCAGAACCCCAAGCGAATGCCGTCCAGCCAAACCAGAACGACAACCTCCCTGACGAGAACCCTGGAGGCTACCAGGCCCCTCGCGGGGCTGCATGCATCCTCGGCGGGGCTCAGGCGCCCAAGTCCAACCGCCACTTCAAGCAACTCTCTCGCGAGGTCAATGCCGCACTCCCTGGGATTGAGGCGTCCAAGCCCCTCAAGTGGTCGCAGTTCCCCATCACCTTCGACTCAAGCGACCACCCCAAGTCCACCGTGGCTGTAGGCACCATCCCTCTGGTGTGCACCCCACCATCAACAACATTGCCGTCACCAAGACGCTCATTGATGGGGGTGCAGGCCTCAATGTCATCTCTGTCGAGACCTTCGAGAAGCTTCAAGTGCCCTAGAGGCTCATGCCCACCAGGCCCTTCTCGGGGGTGACAGAGGGCACCACTACCCCTCTTGGGCAAGTGAGGCTCCCAGTCACCTTTGGGACAGAGCAGAACTACCGCACCGAGTTCATCGACTTCGACGTCGCGCACATTGGCCTGCCCTACAACGCCATCCTCGGCTACCCCGCCCTCGCGAAGTTCATGGCTGTCACTCACCATGCCTACAACATCGTCAAGATACCAGGCTGCAGTGGCACCATCACTATCCGTGGCCAGGTCCAGGACGCCATGCGCTCTGTCGAGCACGCCTACAAGGACGCTGCGGCAGCATTTCCCGCTGACGAGGATGCTGTGGAACCCCTCGAGAGGCCCGCAAAGAAGAAGCAGCTGTCTCTCAGGTGATAGCAGCCATAGAAAGGGTCCTCAGGACGTCAGCACAATCACCCGAGGCGTCAAGCGCATGATGGTCAGTGGTGGCTCCACCAGCCAAAGCCGCGAGATCGGCAGCAGTGTCGCTGCTTACTTCGAAGAAGTCCACCACCTCGAGAAGCGCTTCAAGGGTATGGACTCAGAAACGGCCAAACTGCCCAGGATTACCTTCAGGAGATCACCTGCTGGCGTTCTTGAAAACCGACCCATGGATTGGACAGCAGAAATTGTGAAGTACTTGCAAGATGGAACCCTCCCTGAGGCAGACGAGGAAGCAGAAAGAATCGCTCGCCAGGACAAGACATACTGCCTCCTCGAGGGGGATTTATACCGTAAGCGCCCCAACGGGGTTGCGTTACGGTGTGTCCCCACAGAAGAGGCCGCCAGCTGATCAGGGACATTCACAGTGGAGAATGCGGCTACCACTCCTCCCCGCACATCCTCGCAAGGAAAGTCTTCAGGAGTGGCTCAGATTGGCCCACGGTGCTTTTGGATGCGACCGCAGTGGTCTGACTTGCGGAGCATGTCAGTTCCACACCAGAAGGACCCACCAGCCTGCGCAGAACCTGCAAGTCATCCCGCCCTCGTGGCCCTTTCGGCCTGGGGGCTGGACATCCTGGGACCTTTCCCACGAGCGCTCGGGGGCTACCGCTATCTCTATGTCGCTGTTGATGAGTTCACCAATGGACAGAATTTGAACCTGTGTGCAACATCCTAGCAAGGTCAGCGGTCAAGTTTGTCAAAAACCTGATAGGGCGCTTTGGCGTGCCAAGTCGCATCACGACAAGCAGTGGCACACAGTTCACTAGCAGCCTCTTCAAGTCCTACTGCAGCAATCTGGGTGCCCAAGTTAACTCTGCACTGGTGGCTAATGCTGAAGTGCTCAAAGGCCTCAAGACCAGAAGAATTAGTCGCCTCAAGGCCCTCGGCAAGAACTGGATTGAAGAATTCCCATCAGTGCTCTGGTCCATCCGCACAACTGCCGAGACGCCGTTCTCCCTCGTCTACGGAGCTGAAGCGGTCCTCCCCAACGAGCTCACGCACGGGTCCCCGCGAGTCCTTGCCTTCAACGAAGCAAATCAAGAGGAACTTCGCAACAACGAGCTGCTGCTGCTTGAGGGAACCCGCTGCCGCGCAGCCCTCAGGGCAGCAAGGTACCAGCAAGATCTCCGCCGCTACCACAGCCGCCACATACGGCCACGCACCCTCGAGACAGGCGACCTTGTCCTCAGGAGGATCCTCTCCAGGGAAGGCCTCCACAAGCTCTCGCCTATGTGGGAAGGGCCCTACAAGGTCACGCACATCTCCAGGCCTGGCGCGGTGCGGCTCGAGACAGAGGACGGCATCCCCGTCAAGAACCCGTGGAACATTCAGCATCTACGCAAGTTCTACCCGTGACCAAGTCACGTCAGGCATTTTTTGTCTCAAGAGGGAGGCTCACGCCATCACATCCCCGAGCTTGACAAAGCCTTTCCCTCCACGAGGGCTACATCATCTGAGCTCTCTCTACAATGCGTCGCCTGGGGCCGCGAGATGCCTCAGCCACTCCGTGTGGAACCCCATGCTCAGACATGGCGGACATTTATCCCATGCTCAGACATGGCGAACTCTATTTTGGCCACGCCAAATGTAATGAACTAATTCATCTCAGCATGAAACTATGTGGCAGCCCTCGCGCGCCGTTTTGTAATATTGCTGTGGTAAGCAGCTAATTTCTGCACTCATTTGCGCTCATACTTACCCCCATGCGTATCTCGCGAGCGGGGGCTGAGCACGGTGCCTGTGCCTTGGGACCATCCCAGCAGCATCGCAAAACCCAAAGGATCCGAGCTCTGAACTCACGGGCTTGCTCCCATGCATGTCACCTCATGAGAGCTCTGAACTCATGGGCAGCTCCCGTGCACGTCACCTCACCAAGGACCTTGGTGCTTACTCTCCTCGTGAGACACACATAGGGAACTTATGAGCGCGTGTGAGTTGTACAACCATACATTGCTTGTGGGTATGCCTATTGCTCTTGCGCAGGAAAAGGGATCGGAGATCAGCCTCAGGCAGCCTCGAGAGCAAGAAGCCTCGCCAGGGAACCAGAAGACCTCCACAGGCAGTCGCCTCGCGAAGCTAAGTCTAAGACTTGTTAAATTCCTTCGCTGGTTTTTGCCTCTCGAGGCCTCTCTCTTTTCTCTTGCGCCTCTCGAGCTGTTTTCTCTCTTACGCCCCATGGGCCGCTTGCACGCCTAAAGGGGGGCTCACGAGCATCGCGCCTCGAGAGCCCTTACCTCTCTAAGCCTCACGCACCCCCCGGCCTTGCTGAAGCCCTGACTCGCATACCGCGCGGCGGTGCTGTTGCGCTAAGAGAAGGATCCTAACGACGTAGAGCACAAAGGGCATGGAAAAGAGATAAAAGCCTCGCGAGAGGCGCATGATTACATATAACATGTTTTAGACAAGTTCTTCATGAACGAAAATGCACAAAAGCCTAAAAGATGAGTTGCCTCCCAGGCCTATCACATCATAGGAGCGGCTCAAGCAGAAGGAGCGTCTTCGTCACTCTCCTCGACGTCCTCGTCGCCTTCCTCCTCAGCGTCCTCCTTGCCTTCACCCTCCTGGGTCGCCACCCTCTTGAAGCGCTTGATGTAGGCCTCCATGTCTGGCCACACCTTGGCGTGTAGCTCCGCGGAGTGCTCTGGCTCCACGGGCGCTGTCATGGTCGTGAAGTCGAAGGTGGGCTCGGAGCGTAGAAGGTTGGAGAAGACGCGGCCCATGGTGACGCCAAGGAGCTTGCGGCTCTCCTCCTCGGCGAGCTCGTCCACGTTCTCCAGGGCCCCTTCCAGCTTGGAGAGGAGCTGCTCGAAGAAGGTGAGGTATGCCGCGGCATTGTCATCTCCTCCAGAGGGGACCGCAGGAGCGTCGACCTCCAGGCGATCCAGCAGGGCGCGCCCGCGCCTCACCAAGGACTTGAACATGCGCTTGCGGGTGCGCGTCAAGACCTTCTGCGCCACAGCTTGGTGGCGAGCCTGCTCAACAAGAGCCACGGTAGGCTCCACCTGCTCCTGGAGCGAGTGCAGGTCCTCCCGCAGCAGGGCGAGCTCCTGCTCCGCGCGGTTCTGAGCATCCCTGGCCGCCTGGACACGGCCAACTGACCGCTTGTTCACCTCCTCAAGCTCCTTGACGCGGGCATCGAGCTCCTTGCGCCTCTTCGTGAAGCGGTCCTCCTGGGTCTTGAACTTGTCCTTGTACTCCTTGGAGACGCCGTCGCGGTAGAGCTTCATCTTGACGGCGTTGTCTTCCTCGAGCTCCTTCTCCTTCCTGGCGAACTGCTCGTTGGCCCTCCGGAGGCGCTCCTTGTAGTTGGCCTTGTCCTGGGCCACGCTGCTCTCACGAGCCTCCAAGGCCTCCAGCCGCGCCGCCTGCTCCTTCTCCACCTGATCGACCTGCTCTTCCCACTTGAGCAGATCGCCCTCGCGGTGGGCGAGGTCCTCGTTGCGCTGCTCCAGCTGCTTCTCGCGGGCCACAAGGTCCTGGCGGAGCTTCTCCAGGCCGGTCCTCACCACCTCGGAGTCTGCAATGATTTTCTTCTCGAGGTCGTTGAGCTCCTGGTGCTTGGAGGCGCTCTCCAGCTCGAGTGACTCGCGCTCAGCTTCGACGGCTTCGCGCTCCTCCCTGAGCTTCTCGAGAGTCTCCTCCGCCTCGCGGACCACGCTCTCGCGGGTCTCTGTTGCGAAGCGCGCGGCCTCCTCGCGCTGCGCCCGTGCCGCCTCGCCCGCGCGGCGCCCTTGCTCCACCGCCTCATGAAGGAGGGCCCATGCCCTGTCGAGCTCGGCACGCTCCTCCGCGTTGGCCTGCGCCTCCTCGGCGAGGTGTCTCTCGAGCCCACCCATCGCGTCTCTCGCGATGCTGAAGACGGAACTCCGGTGGGCAGCGCTTGGGCGCGGGCGCCGCAGAACCACGTCCCACGCATGGCCGCCGGACCCAGAGGCCTCTGGCCTCAAGGAGGGGCCAGCGACTTCGCGCTGGGGGCTCGGCGCGGTCTGCAGCTGCTGCTGTGGACTCCGCTGCGCCTGGGGGCTCCGGCGAGGGAGGCCCCCACGGGCCTCGGTGCGCTCCTGCACCAAGGGCGTCTCTTGCTACTCCCCCGTGTTGGGAGTAGCCTGCTCCGCTGCAGCCGCCCGCACTGCAGCTTCTGCCTCTCCTGCGGCCTCCTCACGGACAGGGTCAGTTGGAGGGGGCTGCACGCCGGCCTCCCCCATCACGACGTCGACAGGCTCCTCTGTCGACGCGGCGGTCTTCTCCGCCTCTTCTTCGATCACCTCCTCCTGCCGCCTTGCAGGGGAGGCCTCGAGCCTTCCTGGCGACGTTACCGTCGCCTCGGGCTCCAACTCCACGCGGTGCGCATCCGCGGGAGGAGAAGAGGCCGTGGCCTCTTGTTGAGGCTCCACGGCCTCAGGCGTCCTTGACGCCGCGGCAGAGCCTGAGCTCTCGCCAAGCTTCTTGAGCCTGTGCCGCTTCGCCGGTGCGGCAGCGATCCTGCAAAAGGCAATAAAAATCCTCAAGAGGGTTTCTCAAGAAGCGATGTACAAGAGCACAGAAAGTAAAGAAGCAAAGCTTACTCCTCCACGTCGACCCATCTCGTCGCGGAGCGTTTTGCACTCCTGGAGGGTGCGCTAGCTCCCCTTTCGTGAGGGGTGCCCTCGGGGGCTCCCGCAGGCCTGTCGTGCGCCGCCTTTGACCTTGGCTCGCGGCGGCGCACCAGGGGCTCGTCGTCGCTCTCCTCCTCGTCTTCTTCAATACATCGCGAGGGAGCGACCTGGAATGAATCCCCGCTGCCTGAGGAGATCACCTGGACCTCCGCCTCAGGCGCAGTATCTCGCGAGGAGCTTGAAGCCCCCGCCGAGGGATTGAGCCCTCCAGAGGCACCTTCAGTTTCTGCGCCCGCGGTGCTGGACTCCGTTACCTCCTCGTCAGGCATCACCTGCTCCGCCTCCTCAGATTCATCATGGGGCTCTGCTTGCCCCTCTACCAGCAGGCCCCGTGGGCCAAACTCCGGCATCCCCTCCACGAACTTGAGCCGCGATTCGAGCTCGAACGCGTAGAGCGGCTCGGCGCTGTCGTTTGCCGGCTTGGGGATGTTCGGGAAGGTGAAGAGGGTGTCAACTATGCTCTTCGCCTCGTCCCTCAAGATGCTGGCTTCGTGCAGACGCATCCCATCCTTAGCGCCAGAGTACAGCCACATAGGCCGCGAGTGAGCCTGGAGCGGGGCGATGCGGCGCCTCACGAACTCCAGGGCCACCATCTGGCCCGTGAGGCCAGCTTCGCGAAGCTTCGACAAGAGGACCGCCACCTCGCTCTCTCCTGGCCCCGTGAAGGTCTTGCTCGACCAGCACTTCCTCTTCTGTGTGGGCGCATCTGGGATTTCAAAGATGGGGCTCGCCTGCCCGGTCCTCACGAAGAACCACCGCATCCGGAACTCATCCACCTTCTTCTTCACGCTGGTGACGGCATCCTCACCTTCCCAGGCGATGGGGATGTAGGTGCCGCCCATGCCATCCGCGATGCGGAAGGAGACGCACCCGCTCCGCTCATTGGGTGCCGTGTTGCGCAGCGCGTAGAAGCTGCGGAAGAGCGCAATGGAGGGCCTGATGCCGATGTAGGCCTCGCAGAGGAAGGCAAAAATGGAGAGGATAAGGATGGAGTTGGGGTGGAGATGAAGGAGCTGGATCTGGTAGAATTCCAGAACCTGCAGGAAGAAGGCAGAGAAGAAAGGGGAACGAGCCCCGCGAAGAGGGAGTGGAGGAAAATGGGATAATAGGTGTTGCGGGGTTGAAGGTCGGCGACATTCGCCGGCTTCATCTTCGTGGCGCCCTTCTCGTTGGACGCTGAAGCGTCGACGAAGCACAGCTTCTTGAGCTGCGCCTCTGTGCCAATGCGGTACCCCGCCAGCGCGGGCTTGAGGCTCCCGCTTTGCTTGAAGGAGGCGGGCTCCTCCGCCTCAAGAACAGCCTTCCCCTTCGCGGAATCGATGGTCTTCTTGGGCGCCATTGCAGTGGAGATGCGAAAAAGTGGAAAGTTTGGGGGAGAGTTGAGCTCGAGGAGGAAGGAGGCGAGAGCAGGAAATTGCGCAGAGTAATGAGTGCCCGCGCCGGTTTCTTCGCCTTTATGGCCTTGAGGAGCCGTTGCCGAGGCGTGGTGGGCCCCTCCGTCACGTCAGTAACCGCAGAGACGGACGTGGGTTCGTGGGTGGCCGTGCTAGCTCGCCACGTGTCGCGGGCCTGGCAGGCTCCTGTGGGCCCACGCCGCTTCGCCTTCGTCTACAAGCCTCCTGCGTGCCCGTCGCGGGCCCGGGGGCTACTGTCGGCCTAGTGGAAACCAGGGTACCACGGGCCAGGCCTGCTCAGGCCCGCGAGGATCTACCGAAGATTTCGCTAAGTCCAGCCTGAGGAGCCTCGCGAGGCGTTTTCCCTCGCGAGGGCCCTCTCCATAGCCTCGAGAGGATCTCACCCTCGAGAGGCCCCTTTTCATAGCTGAAATACGGCTAAGTCAGGGTGCCGAGGCGCACCCCCTCGCGAGGCCACCCTCGCGAGTATCTCCTCGTGAGGCCAAAGGCTCTGTCTCCCCGACAGAGCGCACATGGCCTCTGCGCGCGCCGCAGGGTGACGCGCACGTCTACGCGCGGTGATGCCCGCGCCGCAGTTGCCACTTTCGTGCTAAAGGTGGTCAACAAAGCAGCAGCAAGCAAAGGGGATTACAAGAATTGCCATTCTAGTGCTATGGGGACCGTGGTCCGCTACGCGCCAAGACAAACGTCACCGTGGGGCGCGCCGCAGGGCTCTGCCGCCCAGGCTTATCGTCCTTTGGCCGGTGGCTTTGCAACGAGGAAGGACAAGCTTTCCTGCCATGGACCGAGTCCATGGACGCCCTCCTGGCCGTGCACTGCCCTCCTCCTCTGTCGCCATGTGGTTACCCTTCCCGCCCGAGGGCAATGAGGGAAGAGGTCCGGGGCTCGTATAAAAGGAGGCTGTGTACGACCAAGGAAGGGGATCAGCTCATTCACACCCGTAGCTCACTGGTTAGCAAGGAAGAAGAGCAAGTTCTTCTCCCACAGTAGCTCCACCATAGCCATAGCTTGTACCCTCGACAAGCACCACTTGTACTGTAACCTCTCCAAGCAGTGCAATACACAAAAGCAGGACGTAGGGCTTTTACACCTCACGGTGGGCCTGAACCTGGGTAAAAGGCTCGTGTGTTATCTCTGTCGTGATGTCCCTCAGCGAGCTCGCCGAGCATCGTCGCTGAGGCAGCTGAGGGTTGTTTGACTCGTGTTCAGCCCCTTACTCGATTCCTGACATACGTGAGACATACCCCTAGTTCCTGGGACTACTCTCCGACAATTTCCTTCAGCTCCCTATGGTTCGATAACTCTTATTTTGAAACTAGCAACGACAACCTGTGCACTTGCAGGCATCACAACCTGTGCACAACCAGAGACCATTTCATTGCTCTTGAATAGTGCTTCAACGGTGACCAAGAGAGACTTGAGTGTGGTTGTAAGGGGCATCCATGGTAGAAACATAGTACTCCTCAATCTGCCCCCAAAACTGATCCTTGGATTGATTCGTTCCGATCGTGGCATCGAGTGAAACTGATCCTTGTTGTGATTCATGGGTTCCAACGGGATCATCGACCCCCTCCACCTCTAGGGCCTCCTCCTCCATAGCCTTCGGTGCATCCATCTTGTCATAATTGAGATCATCAAGGCCAAGGCACTACTAGGAAATAGGCCATCTGTGGCGCACCCATTTTGCCTTTCTGTGGCGCATGGCGGGTGCGCCACAGATATCACACCACTAAATTATATTTCTGTGGCACATCTGGGGGTGTGCCACAGAAAGACCAAGTGATGGTGGGATAATAACCCGGTAGGCCCATGAAGAGGGAAGCGTGACCCGCCAGGCAGAAGGCCCGGCCAGGCCAGCTAGCCGTCAGCATGGGCCGGGTTATGTCGATGGGCCAGCAAGCTTGTCGGTGACCCGGCTAGTAGAGAAAAACTTCTAGAAGACCCGGAGGCGGTTCAGGACTTGGAGGACACGAAGGCCAGAAGACCTAGAGTAGGACTCCAAGTCTGGGTAGAACCCGGGCTTACAATGTATGAAACCAGGAGACCCAGTCGTCTATATAAGCCGGTCCCTGAGTCATAGTTAGGCAGAACTTCTACGATTCAAGCTTAGGCGAGAGAACTAGAGAGAGAAATCACCGCTACCAAGCGAACCTTGTAACCTAGATCGAGATCCGGCTCTATTGTTATAGCCGGGTTATCGAGATCGAGATCAATAATAGCTTAGCAGGAAGTAGGTCTTTATCTCCAATGGAGAGGCCGAACCTGGGTAAACCTTTTGTCCGTGCAGAGCTAAACAAACTCCCGGACACTAGCTACGCCTTGCCCAACACCTCAAGTTACCCCATGGTAACAACTGCCGTGTTAACCCCACGACAGTTGGCGTCGTCTGTGGGAATCGCGTCCAAAGGTGTCACCATCATGGGAGAAGCTATGCAAGGAGTTGAGAATTTCGTTTTCGGCGAAGTTACCATCAATTCACAAGGAGAAGCCATCGTCGACGATTCTGGCTGGGGGCCGGAATCAGATCTACTTGAATCAGGTGATGTTATTCCAATTGGCAAGATTAATGTTTTTGTTGGTATGATACATGCAACTAGATCTGCTAGTGATGGAGAATATGAATCTGTGTCAGGAGCCACCACCCTCGTTCAATCTGATGGGGAAGAGTCAGTAGGCATGGTAGAAGTTGAGTTACCATTGGTCATGCACGAGGAACGGTCGGGGGAGCCGGCATGGATCCCGGGTGACGCGATGGAACATGAGAAGGACACGGAGTCAATCTTGCCCCTGTTTGAAGGTCGGTTTGGATACGAGGCCAAAGAAGAGGATGAGGAGGAGCAAGAGTCCAGCCTGAGCCCGGTTAGGAGGATGGCAGTTTACACCGCACCCTCGATCAACGTGGGGGCGTCACCATCAACTGTTGTTCCACCTGTCTTAAACCCGGGTCAACAGCAGCAACAGTTACCACCAGTGCTGCAGCCGGCGGGCCAGAGGGCCGATGGAGACCCGGCTTCGGTGACAGATGAAAGTGAAGACACGGCTCGTTACAGAAATAGCTTCGGTTTCCTCAACAACCGGGCTCAGGGCGAAGGAAGAAACAATACGGCCAGTGCCCCTGCCTTGTTCAACAATGGCCTGGTCCTAGACCCGACAGCACTCACAAGGTTGGTTACTCCAGAAAACACAGTAGTAAGGGCTATAGAGTTAGATACAGCACGCCGGGCTTTGGAGCAGATGCGCAGAGACGCAATGGCAGAAAGGCAGGAGATGGAAGCCAGACGAAAGCACACTAGTACAGAACGACACATCCGATACCCCTCTATGGAAACGGCAGGAGTTAGGCGACGGAGAATCGCGCGGAATGCGTACAAACCTGACCTGTGCCACGGCTGGCCCGTCAACATAGGTAATGGAGAAAGTATTATCTCCGTTACCCATATTGTCGGCAACGGTTCCCAATGTGCCTCCGTTTCTGATATGTGGTTCTATGGCAACGGTCATTCGATGTGTCCGTTTCCAATGTGGTCGCGTTCAAGCTTGTTGGAATTCGAAGCGAGGCGAGTAATGCCATGGCGTAGTGGCACCGCCCACTACTCCTTAAAAACCTCAATCCTTGCTAGCTCAAGACGCCACAGAATCTGCTCTCTCTCTCTCTCGCTCGCTCCCTCCTACTGATTAGCGAAGATGCCTCGCAGCAACGACACACAGGAGCACACTGAGTCGCCGCGGGACAGTCCCCCCGTCAGCGGCGAGTCCGTTGAAGGACCGACGCCGGAGACGAGCGACGACGAATACGCCAACTTCCAAGATCCCACCTTGATGCTGGGCCCGCCGAAGGTTGATTCTGATGACGAGTCAACCGAAGAGGAGAAGGAGGAGGAGGACGACGAGGAGGACGAAGCGGAGGCGCCGGTCCCGAAGAAGGGAGCCCCGGCGACGGAGAAGAAAGCCGCCGCCACCACCTCCGATATGCTGCCGCCGCCACCACCTCCAATGGCCCCCAACAAGCGAGGCCGTGAGAAGGACGATGATTGCGCAGAAGCAGGGCGCAAGAAAAACAAGAAGTAGCTAGTAGTAGTTCTATAAGTTCTCCATCTGTAATTTATTTTATTATTATTAATATGTACCGCGTATGTAATGTAGTAATCACTAATATTAATATAAGTATCCTATAAGTGGTTTTCTCCATATAGTAGAGATTAGGAAAATATTATTCTAGAGAGTAGAAAAAATTCCATAGAGTGGGCGCGTAGGTCCCACACCTCAGTGGAAGAAACACAAAGGAAACGGTCCTTCTAAAGAACCGTTTCCTATGTTTTACCTATATATATGGGCCTACAGAGCAAAACCTAACTTTCCTCACTTTGTCCCAGTATGCTAGATCTGTTCATGGCGGCGGTTCCTGGCGTTGCGGCCATCGCCGGCGCCGTGGCGGCGCCGTCTCCGCCCAGACGACGGCTATCACGGCGAGGTCTTCGCCATCTCGCCCGACACGCCGAGGTCTTCGCCATCTCGCCCGACACGGCGAGGTCGTCGCTCTGTCCGCTTCCTCTACCTCCACCACTTCCGGATCTGCTAGATCGATCCAACGGCAACGTGAAGAAGGTATCAGATCCACTCTTTGATGTAGCTAACTTGCCTATTGTGCACAGGATCTAGAGTAACTAGTTGTAGTTTAGCTAACTTGTTGATAGTAGTTCAGTTCACATCCGGTAGTTCTATCTAGATCATTTCTTGATGTAGTTAACTTGCAACTAGTTGTAGTTTAGCTAACTAGTCCATGTGAAAACAGGAGTCTATTTCGGTGACACTGCATAAAAAAGTCGGAGATACAGAAAAAACAATGAACATTACTCAAGACAGTAGTGTTTGTTGACTTTCCCATAATGGCCTCCAATTATATACACAGGTCAGTACACACTATATACTACTGTATACTTCATATTATTGTGTTAAATTGTTCGTTCTATCTAGTAGTGTCAGAACTAACATAAATCCTTATTTACATTTAGGGATATCAAGCTGTTCCCTTTCAAACTCCACAATACATATCCACCGTCGCTATTGTGACGTTTTGGTACACTGCATAAAATACTTTTTTAAGTAAGAGTGTTTTATACAGTGTCGCCGAAATGTCACATCGGTGATGTATTAGATTAGATTTCGATGACACTGCATAAAAAATCGAGAGCCGGTGGTGGCCTCCATGGAAATGATGATCGTTGTCAGGCATCCTATGAAGCTGCTGACATCGCAATATCTTGTTGACAAGCCGTGTGTTGGTTGCTCCGGTTCATCAATAAGAGCCACCTCAAGACATAGGTAAGATATCGTTTTAGTTTGCTTAAATTCATAGTGTATTTGTTTTAGCATATGTATTTAACAATTGTAACTCCATTTACTAATGTATAGGGTCCAAAGCTTCAACATCCTTCTCTCAAGAAGTTGAGATAAGAAGAGATTGCTAGAGTGACACCTGCGAGGATTGTGGAAAAGGATGTAGGGAAGAAATCATATATTCTTTCCGTCCTTTGACATGATAGGCTTAGTATAGATGAAATGTGTTATCGTTTTACCTCTTATGTTTGTCACATCTTGTGATGCAATTGTAAAGGTGAAATTGTGATGGAAATGTAAAGTTACATTGTGATATGAATGAAATCTGTTACCGTTTTAGTATTTGAGCTTGTGCTGTGAGATTTTAAGTATCTAGTGGCATTTGTAAACGTGGCATCCTGTAACCGAAATATGAGAAATGCTCAGTGCAAACGGGTGGATGGCAAACTCCGTATCTGATGAAGGAAAACTAAGGAAACGGAGGTCTGCGCACAACCGTTGCCAAATGGAGACCTCATCGGAAACGGTTTTAGGCCTCCGTTACCGATGAAGGCCTTCACATCAGTGGTAGGGTCGGGGACACGGACCCTTTCTCCGTTTTCGAAGGGGTTTTTGGCCCGTTTCCGATGTGTCGTTCTGTACTAGGGGCAAATCGAGGATCAAGAGAATCGCCTCAATGACATGACAAGGGTACACCAGAGGAGGTACCAAAGCCGGCTGGTTCAGGGAGAAAATGCCATAAATCTAGCAGTACTATTCAGAACCCCGGAGGATCAGCCCATTGGTGTGACTCAAGCAGTTCCAACTGTCAGAACAAGTGCAGAACCCAACAGAGGGAGAGCCGGGGGAAATCTGGGTCGGCCGCCTAGAACACCAAGGGTCCACACTCCGGCGGGTCACTTTTCCAATCCAGCGGATAACGTGTATGCCGCAACCTTAGTGCTCGACCGTATTCCCCTGGGAGACTCACCAGCAGAGAATGAATCCCGGCGTGCCATTGACATGTTACGTACCGCAGTGGTTCAGCAAGTTCAGTATTCAAAGTAGAAAAATGCACTTCATTCAACAACCTATCGTAGCAAGAGTCGCCATGGTGAGACCTCGCCGTTAGCCGGGCCTGCCGCGGCACAACAGCAGAATCCACCTCAACAGAACCAGAATCAGAACAATCAGCAGCACCACCCTGCCCTACAATTTTGGTGGCTCTGCAGATTGTCAATGGATCATGAGCGAGAAGACCAGTCAATGCGAACCCGGCGGTACCTGTCGCAGGAGTGCCGCAAGGTGGACCTGGCGCTGCAGCTGCAGCATCCGCGAGCTCACCAGGTAACAATAATTTTTTAGCAAGTTCTTCTAACTTAGCCGGGCCAAAGTGTCTTTCAGCTGCCATTAGAGCGGAGCCTTTCCCTGAGAAGTTCAAGGAGCCTAGCAAGATATCCAATTATGAGCCAAGCATGGACCCGGCAAGCTGGTTGAGCAGTTATGAGATGGCAATATGTATACGCAATGCCACAGAGAATGTTTGCGCAAAGTATATGTACTTAATGATGAGCGATGGAGCAGCGAAGTTATGGTTCAAGAATTTGCCAAAAAATCTATCAATTCCTGGGATGAGCTGAAGGCAGTTTTTATCAAGCACTTTCAAGGTACATGCAAGTGTTTGTTCTCCATTGAAGACCTTGATCGTTGCGTACAGAAGAAGGGCGAGTCAGCACGTCACTGGATGGGCTGGGTTACGGAGATCCTTCACTCCTCATCTGGTATTGAGCCCAAGGATGCGATTTCAGCGATGGAAAGAACTTGCAAGTATATTCCCCTGGGCCAGAAGCTGGGCCGTATGAAGGAGGGCCACCGGGTTAAGCCGGTCACCATGGCTGAGTTGATGGATGCTTGCAATAGGCATGCAACCACGGACAAGACCCAGGATGATAACGAGGAAAAAAAGGGAAAGGTACTGCGAATAATGGAGGGAAGAACAACAACGGCCATGGAAATAGCAACAACAACAATCAGAATCAGCACAAGCGTGGGCACAATGAGGGAATTCAGAGCTGGCGGCAAACACAAACGCCGGGTTTCAGAGGCAAAGGATGGAAATAAATTATCACACTAGTACAGAACGACACATCGGAAACGGGCCAAAAACCCCATCGGCAACGGAGAAAGGGTCCGTGTCCCCGACCCTGTCACTGATGTGAAGATCTCAATGGCAACGGAGGAGATAAACCGTTTCTGATGCATTTAACATTAGACACGGAGTTTTGCTAATAACCGTTTCTAATAAGGGTTACAGGAAAACAAAAAAAACACGGTGATGGGCTGTGTCGTCGATGGAGCCCCGCTCCATGCGACTAGACGGCCACCCGGTCGTCACCGTATTCCTGTATGCCCTGCTTTACAAAAGTTCATCAGTGCGCATGGAGAGCTCCTATGTCTTCACGGCCGCCAGATGAACATCTACTGTCTTTCCTGCTGCGCAAAATGTACTGCTCCTGGTGACGGCACCGTGTATGGAGCCCCGCTCCTAGGTCTTCACGACAGCAGCATCGTCACCAAGCATCCACCAAGCCCTTAAAACAACGAATATTCTTTGTTAAAAACAGCAAACAAAGCTAATAAACAGAGCCAATAAGCAGTAAACAAAGCAAACCGAGCTAAATACATAGCTGAAGAGCTAACTAACAGAGCAAACCGAGCTAAATAAGTAGCTAACATAGCTGAACAGAGATAACTAACAGAGCAACCTGAGCTAAATAAGTAGCTAACATAGCAAATACATAGCTAAACAAAGCAAACCGAGCTAAATAAGTAGCTGACATAGCAAATACATAGCTGAACAGAGCTAACTAACAGAGCAAACCGAGCTAAATAAGTAGCTAACATAGCAAATACATAGCTGAACAGAGCTAACTAACAAAGCAAACCGAGCTAAATAAGTAGCTAACATAGCAAATACATAGCTAAACAAAGCAAACCGAGCTAAATAAGTAGGTAACATAGCAAATACATAGCTAAACAAAGCAAACCGAGCTAAATAAGTAGCTAACATAGCAAATACATAGCTGAACAGAGCTAACTAACAGAGCAAACCGAGCTAAATAAGTAGGTAACATAGCAAATACATAGCTAAACAAAGCAAACCGAGCTAAATAAGTAGCTAACATAGCAAATACATAGCTAAACAAAGCAAACCGAGCTAAATAAGTAGCTAACATAGAAAATACATAGCTGAACATAGCAAACCGAGCTAGATAAGTAGCTAACATAGCAAATACATAGCTAAACAAAGCAAACCGAGCTAAATAAGTAGCTAACAGAGCGGTCATTTACCTTAGGCGAGGCGGGGTCGCTTTCCGTCGCGGATTGCGTCCCAGGCATCGGCGCCAGAGCCACTGCCAGAGGAGACGTCAGAGGAGACATCATCCTGCTCGAACACCGGAGCGTCCTCCTCCTCCTCCACCTCATCCTCCTCCTCCGCCGCCGCCGCCGCTGCCGCCGCCGCATCTGGCCCAGGGCCCTGGCCAGGGAGAAGAGAGCGGTCTATGGCCGCCCGGAGCCGCGTCTGGAACAATGCCTCCTCGGCGGCTTCTATCGCGTGCTCGGCGGCGGAGATGCGGATAGCTCTCTGCATCGCAGACGCCCGAATGACACCCTCGGCGCGCTCGCGCTCAAAGGAGGCGTGAGAGAGGAGGAGACCGACCTCCAGATCCTCGTCCTCATCGTCCGAGGAGGACGATGACGACGAGATCCGGGCGTCGGTGGCCGCCGCCGCCGTGGATCCGGATGGGATTTGACGGCTCCGAATGAACTCGCGACCGCAGTCGCCGGGGATCTCGCCCCAGTTGTAGGGGAGATCCGGGCTGCGCCTCGGAGGGTGGAAGGAGGAAGATGCTCCATGCTGACCTCCGTCGGCGCCGGAGGAGTTCACCATCGATGGGTGAAGTAGGAGGAGAGCGTGTGCGGCTAGGGTTAGGAACTGGGGAGAGTGAGACTAAGAGTGAGAGTGAGATACAGTACTGGAGTGGGAGATATTAATACCGGCACCGCTTAATGTGACTTCACATGGGAAACGGAGATAGAACGATCTCCGTTTCTGATGTGGTAATATCAGCAACGGAGATATTCTTTTCTCCGTTGCCTAGATATGAGCAACGGAGATCTTTTCAGCCTCCGTTACCATTGTGTCGGGCCCATCGACCGACTAGCGCGCGCGCGCACTCGTGGAAGCGCGCGGAGCTCATTTTTCCGTCGCCTAACTCTTGTCGTTGCCATAGAGGGGTATCCGATGTATCGTTCTGTACTAGTGTCAAGACAATAATTGAGGTTATCAAGGAAACACGGGGAACTATAATGGTGGAAAGAGTTATCAAGGATCACGCCCAACCAACACTGAAGAGGCTTTCAGGATGCCGTGTCCTCGCCATAGCAGGAACGGTAGACCCGCCAATCACTCGTTGGCCCAGTGTGTAGATTTAAACAGATGGAAAAACAATGAGGTACATAGAGCATTGCAAGGAGCAGGCAGAGGTGGAGGACCCGGCCCGGGTGGTAACCCGGCCGCAGGACCTTTAACTGGAGCAAACGCAATACCCACCAATAATGCAGGACCCGGCCAAAATACAGGCAATCAGGGCAGATTTTCACAGCAACCAAGGCAACTTGGTCAATATCATATATACACCAATGGCACGACCAAGAGAGAGCGGAAGATAGTCAAAAGGGCGGTTAATGCAGTGGCCGCAGGGGTACCAAGATATTTAAGGTGGTCAGAGCATACGATCACGTGGAGCAGAGCAGATCACCCGGACGTTGTGGAGCACCCGGGTCTGCTAGCTTTGGTTGTGGCTCTTCAAGTGGGTGGCTTTGAGTTGAAGAAAGTTCTGATGGATGGTGAGAGTAGTATCAACATCTTGTATTGGAGACATTTGTGCGTATGGGTCTTAAAGAGTCACAGTTGCAGAAGACATCAACAGTATTTCATCGCATAGTTCCAAGGAAATCAGCAACACCAGAGGGAGAGCCGGGGGAAATCTGGGTCGGCCGCCTAGAACACCAAGGGTCCACACTCCGGCGGGTCACTTTTCCAATCCAGCGGATAACGTGTATGCCGCAACCTTAGTGCTCGACCGTATTCCCCTGGGAGACTCACCAGCAGAGAATGAATCCCGGCGTGCCATTGACATGTTACGTACCGCAGTGGTTCAGCAAGTTCAGTATTCAAAGTAGAAAAATGCACTTCATTCAACAACCTATCGTAGCAAGAGTCGCCATGGTGAGACCTCGCCGTTAGCCGGGCCTGCCGCGGCACAACAGCAGAATCCACCTCAACAGAACCAGAATCAGAACAATCAGCAGCACCACCCTGCCCCTACAATTTTGGTGGCTCTGCAGATTGTCAATGGATCATGAGCGAGAAGACCAGTCAATGCGAACCCGGCGGTACCTGTCGCAGGAGTGCCGCAAGGTGGACCTGGCGCTGCAGCTGCAGCATCCGCGAGCTCACCAGGTAACAATAATTTTTTAGCAAGTTCTTCTAACTTAGCCGGGCCAAAGTGTCTTTCAGCTGCCATTAGAGCGGAGCCTTTCCCTGAGAAGTTCAAGGAGCCTAGCAAGATATCCAATTATGAGCCAAGCATGGACCCGGCAAGCTGGTTGAGCAGTTATGAGATGGCAATATGTATACGCAATGCCACAGAGAATGTTTGCGCAAAGTATATGTACTTAATGATGAGCGATGGAGCAGCGAAGTTATGGTTCAAGAATTTGCCAAAAAATCTATCAATTCCTGGGATGAGCTGAAGGCAGTTTTTATCAAGCACTTTCAAGGTACATGCAAGTGTTTGTTCTCCATTGAAGACCTTGATCGTTGCGTACAGAAGAAGGGCGAGTCAGCACGTCACTGGATGGGCTGGGTTACGGAGATCCTTCACTCCTCATCTGGTATTGAGCCCAAGGATGCGATTTCAGCGATGGAAAGAACTTGCAAGTATATTCCCCTGGGCCAGAAGCTGGGCCGTATGAAGGAGGGCCACCGGGTTAAGCCGGTCACCATGGCTGAGTTGATGGATGCTTGCAATAGGCATGCAACCACGGACAAGACCCAGGATGATAACGAGGAAAAAAAGGGAAAGGTACTGCGAATAATGGAGGGAAGAACAACAACGGCCATGGAAATAGCAACAACAACAATCAGAATCAGCACAAGCGTGGGCACAATGAGGGAATTCAGAGCTGGCGGCAAACACAAACGCCGGGTTTCAGAGGCAAAGGATGGAAAGAAATTATCACACTAGTACAGAACGACACATCGGAAACGGGCCAAAAACCCCATCGGCAACGGAGAAAGGGTCCGTGTCCCCGACCCTGTCACTGATGTGAAGATCTCAATGGCAACGGAGGAGATAAACCGTTTCTGATGCATTTAACATTAGACACGGAGTTTTGCTAATAACCGTTTCTAATAAGGGTTACAGGAAAACAAAAAAAACACGGTGATGGGCTGTGTCGTCGATGGAGCCCCGCTCCATGCGACTAGACGGCCACCCGGTCGTCACCGTATTCCTGTATGCCCTGCTTTACAAAAGTTCATCAGTGCGCATGGAGAGCTCCTATGTCTTCACGGCCGCCAGATGAACATCTACTGTCTTTCCTGCTGCGCAAAATGTACTGCTCCTGGTGACGGCACCGTGTATGGAGCCCCGCTCCTAGGTCTTCACGACAGCAGCATCGTCACCAAGCATCCACCAAGCCCTTAAAACAACGAATATTCTTTGTTAAAAACAGCAAACAAAGCTAATAAACAGAGCCAATAAGCAGTAAACAAAGCAAACCGAGCTAAATACATAGCTGAAGAGCTAACTAACAGAGCAAACCGAGCTAAATAAGTAGCTAACATAGCTGAACAGAGATAACTAACAGAGCAACCTGAGCTAAATAAGTAGCTAACATAGCAAATACATAGCTAAACAAAGCAAACCGAGCTAAATAAGTAGCTGACATAGCAAATACATAGCTGAACAGAGCTAACTAACAGAGCAAACCGAGCTAAATAAGTAGCTAACATAGCAAATACATAGCTGAACAGAGCTAACTAACAAAGCAAACCGAGCTAAATAAGTAGCTAACATAGCAAATACATAGCTAAACAAAGCAAACCGAGCTAAATAAGTAGGTAACATAGCAAATACATAGCTAAACAAAGCAAACCGAGCTAAATAAGTAGCTAACATAGCAAATACATAGCTGAACAGAGCTAACTAACAGAGCAAACCGAGCTAAATAAGTAGGTAACATAGCAAATACATAGCTAAACAAAGCAAACCGAGCTAAATAAGTAGCTAACATAGCAAATACATAGCTAAACAAAGCAAACCGAGCTAAATAAGTAGCTAACATAGAAAATACATAGCTGAACATAGCAAACCGAGCTAGATAAGTAGCTAACATAGCAAATACATAGCTAAACAAAGCAAACCGAGCTAAATAAGTAGCTAACAGAGCGGTCATTTACCTTAGGCGAGGCGGGGTCGCTTTCCGTCGCGGATTGCGTCCCAGGCATCGGCGCCAGAGCCACTGCCAGAGGAGACGTCAGAGGAGACATCATCCTGCTCGAACACCGGAGCGTCCTCCTCCTCCTCCACCTCATCCTCCTCCTCCGCCGCCGCCGCCGCTGCCGCCGCCGCATCTGGCCCAGGGCCCTGGCCAGGGAGAAGAGAGCGGTCTATGGCCGCCCGGAGCCGCGTCTGGAACAATGCCTCCTCGGCGGCTTCTATCGCGTGCTCGGCGGCGGAGATGCGGATAGCTCTCTGCATCGCAGACGCCCGAATGACACCCTCGGCGCGCTCGCGCTCAAAGGAGGCGTGAGAGAGGAGGAGACCGACCTCCAGATCCTCGTCCTCATCGTCCGAGGAGGACGATGACGACGAGATCCGGGCGTCGGTGGCCGCCGCCGCCGTGGATCCGGATGGGATTTGACGGCTCCGAATGAACTCGCGACCGCAGTCGCCGGGGATCTCGCCCCAGTTGTAGGGAGATCCGGGCTGCGCCTCGGAGGGTGGAAGGAGGAAGATGCTCCATGCTGACCTCCGTCGGCGCCAGAGGAGTTCACCATCGATGGGTGAAGTAGGAGGAGAGCGTGTGCGGCTAGGGTTAGGAACTGGGGAGAGTGAGACTAAGAGTGAGAGTGAGATACAGTACTGGAGTGGGAGATATTAATACCGGCACCGCTTAATGTGACTTCACATGGGAAACGGAGATAGAACGATCTCCGTTTCTGATGTGGTAATATCAGCAACGGAGATATTCTTTTCTCCGTTGCCTAGATATGAGCAACGAGATCTTTTCAGCCTCCGTTACCATTGTGTCGGGCCCATCGACCGACTAGCGCGCGCGCGCACTCGTGGAAGCGCGCGGAGCTCATTTTTTCCGTCGCCTAACTCTTGTCGTTGCCATAGAGGGGTATCCGATGTATCGTTCTGTACTAGTGTCAAGACAATAATTGAGGTTATCAAGGAAACACGGGGAACTATAATGGTGGAAAGAGTTATCAAGGATCACGCCCAACCAACACTGAAGAGGCTTTCAGGATGCCGTGTCCTCGCCATAGCAGGAACGGTAGACCCGCCAATCACTCGTTGGCCCAGTGTGTAGATTTAAACAGATGGAAAAACAATGAGGTACATAGAGCATTGCAAGGAGCAGGCAGAGGTGGAGGACCCGGCCCGGTGGTAACCCGGCCGCAGGACCTTTAACTGGAGCAAACGCAATACCCACCAATAATGCAGGACCCGGCCAAAATACAGGCAATCAGGCAGATTTTCACAGCAACCAAGGCAACTTGGTCAATATCATATATACACCAATGGCACGACCAAGAGAGAGCGGAAGATAGTCAAAAGGGCGGTTAATGCAGTGGCCGCAGGGGTACCAAGATATTTAAGGTGGTCAGAGCATACGATCACGTGGAGCAGAGCAGATCACCCGGACGTTGTGGAGCACCCGGGTCTGCTAGCTTTGGTTGTGGCTCTTCAAGTGGGTGGCTTTGAGTTGAAGAAAGTTCTGATGGATGGTGAGAGTAGTATCAACATCTTGTATTGGGAGACATTTGTGCGTATGGGTCTTAAAGAGTCACAGTTGCAGAAGACATCAACAGTATTTCATCGCATAGTTCCAAGGAAATCAGCAACACCAGAGGGAAAAATTTCATTGGAGGTTGCTTTTGGCGAATCCATCCACAACTTTAGGTCAGAGTGGCTTGTTTTGAAGTGGTGAAGTTTCCAAGTCTTTATCATGCATTGTTCGGAAGGCCGGCTTACGCCAAATTCATGGCAAGGCTGTGTTACGTGTACTTACAGTTGAAAATACCAGGTCCTAAGGGGATCATCACAGTTCATGGCAACAGAGAGATAGCCGCAGAGTGTGACGAGGGAGATGCGGCCTTGGCAGAACATGCTTGTGCGAAAGAGGAGTTGAAAACTTACAAGTCTAATCTTGACCCGCAGGATAGCACAACACTCAAGAAACCAACAACAGAAGATGATAGGGCAAAGTTCAAAGCCACCTGAGACACAAAGATGGTGGATTTCGTGCCTGGGGATTCCTCCAAGCAGTTCGCCATAGGGTCCAATCTTACTGACAAATAGGAAAGCGCGCTCATCGAGTTCATCCGTGAGAATCGGGATGTTTTTGCATGGACGCCTAGTGACATGCCTGGCATTTCGACTGAACTTACTGAGCACCGCTTACATGTTGATCCCAAAGCAAGACCAGTAAAACAATGTTTGAGGAAGATGAATGCAGAAAGAAGAAAGGCTATAGGAGAGGAGATAGCCTGGCTATTAGAAGCCGGCTTTATCATGGAAGATTTTCACCCAGAGTGGTTGGCTAACCCGGTTTTAGTTCTGAAGAAACATAATGAGTGGAGGATGTGCATTGATTTTACAAGCCTGAATAAGCATTGTCCCAAGGACCCGTTTGCACTGCTGTGCATTGATCAAATCGTTGACGCAGTTGCGGGCAGCGAGCTCTTGTGTTTTTTGGATGCATACTCAGGATACCATCAGATCAAGCTTAATCAGCAAGATTGGGAAAAGACAGCATTCATTTCCCCTTTTGGCACTTTTTGTTACAAAACCATGACCTTCGGATTGAAGAACGCAGGAGCAACTTATCAGAGATGTATCCAAAATTGTTTTCATGACCAGATCGGGCATAATGTGCATGCTTATGTGGATGATGTGGTGATCAAGACGGAGAAAGCCGGGTCATTCATTGATGATCTTCGAGAGACATTTACAAATCTGAGGAAGTACCAGATGAAGCTTAATCCAAGAAAGTGTGTGTTTGGAGTTCCGGCGGGGAAGCTCCTTGGTTTCATTGTGTCAGAACGTGGAATTGAGGCAAACCCGGATAAAATCAGAGCGATTCAGAGTTTGAAAAAACCCAGAGGAATTGGCAGACGTTCAGAAGTTAACAGGGTGCGTGGCCGCGCTAAGCCAGTTTATATCCCGGCTCGGAGAGAAGGCCATCCCTTTATATAAGTTATTGAAGAAAACGGACAACTTTGTGTGGAATCAAGAGGTAGATGAGGCATTTGAAGCTCTGAAGAAGCAGTTATAAGAGGCGCCAATTCTGGCGGCACCGGGTCCCAAAGAACCCATGCTATTATACGTCGCCACCGGGCCTCAGGCTGTGAGCGCTGTGGTGGTGGTCGAGCGTAAGGAAGAAGGCAAAGAAAACCCGGTCCAGAGGTCGGTCTACTATGTCAGTGAGGTGTTATCAGAGGCAAAGCAGCGTTATCCCCATTGGCAGAAATTGGTATTTGGTGTTTTCATGGCAAGTAGAAAGTTGAAACCTTATTTTCAGGAACATACGATCACAGTGGTCAGTTCAATCCCATTAGCAGATATCATCAGAAATTCGGAAGCTACAGGAAGAATTGCCAAGTGGGCGATGGAGATGGGGCCGTATCACATTAACTACGAGCCTCATACAGCCATCAAGTCTCAAGCATTGGCTGATTTTCTCAATGATTGCACACAGCTGAGCGCTCCACCCCTTACACCAAGTATAAAGTCTTGGGTCATGCATTTTGACGGGTCTAAGCAAGAACAAGGTTCAGGAGCTGGAGTTGTGTTAACTTCTCCCAAAGGTGATAAATTGAGCTATGTGTTACAAATTCATTTTGATTGTTCCAACAGTGTGGCAGAGTATGAGGCCTTGCTGCATGGTTTGCGCATGGCAAAGAGATGAACATCAAGCGTATCAAGTGCTATCGGGATTCAGATCTTGTGGCGCAGCAAGTTTCAGGAAGATGGGATAGGAAGGATGCAACAATGGCGGCTTACAGAAGAGAGGTGGATAGGGTAGCCGGGTTCTTCTCAAGCTATCAGGTGGATCACATTGATCGCAGGAAAAATGATACTGCAGATGCTTTATCAAGACTCGGCTCACGTAGAGAGCCGGTTCCACCTAACGTTTTCTTGGATGAATTGTGGACTCCGTCAGTCAAGCTTCAAGATGAGGAAGAACTTGCGTGTCAGGGTGACCCGGATTCACAGTTGGTAGAGCTCATGAAGTTCCAGAGTGGACAGAACCTTACTTGGCGTATCTTTTGTGAGGGGAGTTGCCACAGCAGGAAGTTATATCCCGGCAAATAGTGCGCCTGGCTAAGGCTTACGTGGTTATCGTTGGTGAGCTGTATAAAAGGAGCGTGTCAGGAGTATTTCAGATATGCGTGTCTGGAAAGGAGGGCCGACAAATTTTGAAAGAGATTCATGAGGGAGATTGCGGTCACCATGCATCAACAAGATCTTTAGTGGCAAAAGCGTTAAGACACGGCTTCTTTTGGCTCACAGCCCAGGCAGATGCAGAGCGCCTAGTGAGCAGATGTGATGGGTGTCAAATATATGCAAGGCAAGTTCATGTCCCGGCTCAGGAATTGCGGACAATACCTCTGACCTGGCCTTTTGTAGTCTAGGGTCTTGATATGGTGGGTCCCTTTAGCATGTCCCCTTGCAAGAAAACCCACCTCTTGGTTGCCATTGACAAATTTACAAAGTGGGTTGAGGAGATACCAGTTACAAATTGTGAAGCAGTTACAACAGTTAAGTTTTTGAAACAGATCATACATCGGTTTGGATATCCTCATAGCATCATCACAGATAATGGAACTAATATGCCCTTGGAGAGATGGCAAAGTTTTGTGGAATAATGGTATACGTTTGGATGTGGCTTTAGTTGCTCATCCACAGGCCAATGGGCAAGTAGAAAGAGCAAATCAAAAATTACTTAGAGGCTTAAAACCACGTCTTTGGGTCCCGTGCATCAGAGCCGTCGGGGCGTGGGTTGAGGAGTTACCATCTGTAGTTTGGGAATCAACACAACACCAAATAGATCCACAAAGATGACTGATACGTCTCAAACGTATCTATAATTTTTGATGTTCCATGCTGATATTATATCAATTGTTACATGTTTTGTATCCACTTTATGTCACTTTTATACATTTTTTGGGACTAACCTATTAACAAGATGACACAGTGCCAGTTCCTGTTTTCTGCTGTTTTTGTATTCCAGAAAAGCTAGTCAGGAAATATTCTCGGAATTGGATGAAATTTCACGGAGGGACCTATTTTATCAGAACACACCTGAAAGTCCATAGGAGCAACGAAGAGGTGCCAGGAGGGCCCCACACGCACCCAGGGCACGGGTCCCCCCCTGGCGCGCCCTGGCCACGTGTGGGCCCCTCGGGGCTCTCCAGCCGCCGCCCTTTCGCCTACTTATTCCCCTCGATGCGAAAAGCCTAACTACCCGAGTCATAATCCACGAAAAGTTCCAGAGGCGCCGCCGTCGTCAACCCTAGCTCGGGAGGGTCCAGAATCTCTTCCCGGCACTCTGCCGGAGAGGGGAATCATCACCGGAGGGCTCTACATCACCATGCCTGCCTCCGGAGTGATGGTGAGTAGTTCATCCTTGGACTACGGGTCCATAGCAGTAGCTAGATGGTTGTCTCCCCACTTTGTGCCATCATGTTTAGATCTTGTGAGCTGCCTAACATGATAAAGATCATCTTATTGTAATGCTACATGTTGTGTTTGCTGGTATCTGATGAATATTGAATACTATGTCAAGTTGATTATCAATCTATCTTATATGTTATTTATGATCTTGCATGCTTTCCGTTACTAGTAGATGATTTGGCCAAGTAGATGCTTGTAACTCCAAGAGGGAGTATTTATGCTAGATAGTGGGTTCATGCCTCCGGTATTTTGGCAGAGTGACAGGAACTTCTAAGATTGTGGATGTGCTGTTGCCACTAGGGATAAAATAACCGATGCTTAGCTTAAGGGTGCGCCGTTAGGTCTAATGCATTTGTTTACATTACGCACTTTACTTAATGCGATTATCCGTTGCTTGCAACCTAATACCAACGGGGAACTCGGATGACAATATGGTGGTGAATTATTAGTCATAGACGCTGTTGGATAACGGTCTATGTATTTGTCGTAATGCCCACATATGCATGAATATCATAATAGTCATCATGTCATATATATGCATTGTAATGCGCTCAATATTTCGTCAATGGCCCAGCTGTAATTTGTTCACCCAGCATGTTAGTTATCTTTTATGGAGACACCTATAGTGAACTGTGGACCCCGGT
Source organism: Poa pratensis (assembly GCA_947311845.1). Taxonomy (NCBI): domain Eukaryota; kingdom Viridiplantae; phylum Streptophyta; class Magnoliopsida; order Poales; family Poaceae; genus Poa; species Poa pratensis. Next base: position 30,018,784 of record CAMZMU010000103.1, on the reverse strand, counting down.
CCATTCTTTTACACTGATTAAACCACAAACTGCAAACATTGTTCTCTTTTACTTTCTGCAATTAAATACTGTTTTCCACACCATAGGTTTAATCCTTTGTTTTCAGCAAGCCGATGAGATTGACAACCTCACTGTTTCGTTGGGGCAAAGTAGTTTGATTGTGTTGTGTGCAGGTTCCACATCAGTGCCGGATTCCCTGGTGATGCGCCGCATCATAATTCGCCATTGACAACCTTCAGAAGTGCTGCTGCTCCTACTGGTTCGATAAACCTTGGTTTCATACTGAGGGAAAACTTGCTGCTGAGCTACATCATACCTTCCTCTTGGGTGTCCCAACGGAAATATCAATGACGCCCTTCTTCATGGTGTATGGGGCAGAGGCAGTGTTGCCAAGTGATATTATACATGACTCGCCTCGAGTGGCGGCTTACGTCGAGACTGAGAACGAGCAGACCCGGCAAGATTCCTTGGATTTTCTAGAGGAAAATAGAGAACAAGCATTGGAAAGATCTGCAATATATCAGCAAGATTTGAGGCAGTATCACAGTCGTCGGGTTAGAACTCGCACTTTCCAGGAGGGTGACTTAGTGCTGCGATGGACGCAATACAAGGAAGGGATGCACAAGTTATCTCCTCCATGGGAGGGACTTTTCATCATAAGCAAGAAACTGCACAATGGTTCATATTATCTGGTGGATGCTAGAGAAAAGTCTGAGTCTGTCAATGACACAACACACTCCGCTTTTTTATTGGAGAGCGCGAGAGGCCATGGAACATTGCCCAGCTGCGCCCCTATTATACTTAGCATGAGATCAAGATATCAGATGTAATACACGATGTAACAGGCAGCAGGTTTCAGACGCACTCTTTTCCTTACCAGGGTACCTAAGGGGCTGGAAGGTTTTTAATGAGGCGGCTTGCTGACCTAACCTTTTCTATCAATAAAGTGAAGGTTGAACGGAAATTTGTGTTGTTTCAGTTTACATTTCCGTTTCTATTTGAAAGCCGGTTATTCTCTAAGATTGAGATATACCATAGCACAGTTTTATGCTCAGCCTGGTCATGGGGGCTGGTCATTGAGGTGGCAAAGCTTTCCACCCAAGACCCGGCTTTTACGATCATCCGGGTCTCAAAGTCTTCTATGACCCGGCAGAAAGAGTGGGTTCTCATTAGAATATTTTTTTGCTCATTAGTATGCACGTTTAGTTTTCAGTCTTTATTTGCTTATGTTTTGTATTGTAGAACAAGTAATTATGGTTGTATAGTTATTTTTTTATCATAGAAGATGCCCAGTGAGCGCGTCTCATCAGTATGTGGATCAATGGGGTAATGTTGCATAGTTAAGCCATTAATTTACAAACATTTATCCAGGTCTTGGGGGCTCTTACTTGAATAGTTTGTAGCTGCAATCCCAAGACCAGGCTTTTATGCCACCAGTTTTCTTCTTGGTTATTATCTTGCTGTTGAGTTTGATGTGGCTCGCAATTATATGGCCTGATTGCTCACCTGGAAATTCAATCAACCATGGTGCCCAAGGGGGACTTGGTTCGACCCTGTTTTTCCCAGGGAAGTTGCGACAGGGTATCCATGCGAAAGCCAACTCACAGTTAAAGAAATCAAAAGGGTCATCGACACCAAAGACAGCCAGATATTTCAAAGCAAAAAGTTCCACATGATTCAAACTAGGTTTCACAGGTGCATAGGCACACCATCAAAAGCATAGGGTAACAAGTGCTAAGTTATTACAATAACTGCCCAAAGGTCGAATGAGATTGGTTTTTGCAGAGATACAACATCTGCGTAAGTTTTTCAAGCACCGGCTTCAGGAGCCGGTTCACGGGGTGGAGAGCCGGTTGGGCGTGCTTCAGTAGTTTTTGCCGGGTCATCTGCCTTGGCAGCAGCTGGCTCGTCTTGTGTCGCCTCTGCTTCTGCGACCCGGGTCTTGGGGGCTCCATCTCCATGCCAGGTGATGAGGTGAAGGGATTGAAAGAATTCCTCATCTTCGTCTTCAACTGCAGCTCATGCTGGAGGAGGAACACTTGGAGTAGATGAACTTGGAGCAGTGGAGGCACTGGGAGCAGCTTTTTCTGGAGCAATGGAGTCCTTGTAGCTTTGGAGGAGGTCAATGCGTTTTGGTTCCTCATCAATGACCTCTTCGTTGGCTTCGTTGTATCCATATTGCAGATAGGTGAGCTTCAGGCTGTTGGCAATTTCCGTGGCTACGTATCGGGTCTGCTTTACAGCCCGGGCATAAGATTTCTTGTCAAATTTGCTGCCATCAGCATTGTACTGAGGAAAGCCCTTCACAAGAGGTGCCGGGTCAAAGCTGGGATGGTAGGCCTTTGCCAAAGCAAGACCACGCATCACCCCGGCTCTGCACGTAGATTTCTTCAGGAGATGGATCCAATCTGGCATCGTTGATAGATGGCCAAGCACCTCAGTGTAAGTGCTTGGTGGGTTCTCCCAATTCCTCGCTGCCTTGATGACTTCACAACTGCCAAAATACAGTTGGCGCACAAGAGAGTACATGCACTTGATCTTGTCAACAGCAGTCTTGCGAATGTTTCCATCTCGTGGACCTGAGCAGGAGAAGACAAAGTTATGAGACTGCAAAATCCGGGTTTGAGTTGAGCAAGATTTTCCGGGTTTAGGAGCATAAAACTTACCCACTAATGAGGTAACCATGTATGTGATCATCTTCTTCAGCCGGGTCAGCTCCGTGGTGGCAGCGTCTAACTACTTCTGAAGGGTGGTCAACTGTTCTTGGAAGTTTTCCTCATGCTCCTGCATCTCTGTCCTCAGGTCAGAGTTTTCCTGGGTTAGTTCAGTGACAGATTTCTCCAAGGTTTGCAATTGGTCTGAGTTTGCAACCCGGGCATCTGATTCAGCTTTCAAGGCTCCTTGGAGCCGGGAAATTTCTTCATCGGCCTTGGTAACGTGCTCCTGTTCACACAAAGAAAGAGAAGAAGTATATGGTTAAGCCCCAGGTTACTATAGGAAAGGTAACCTGGAACTTGGGGGCTACAGAGTTCAAATTTTTACAAGGATAGATTAAAGTGGAGTCCCAAGTTGCTGCAGGCGTGTAACCCGGCACTTGGGAGCTACGCGCACAAAGTTTGAAATTTTCTAAGTTTTAGTCCCAGGCTGCTGCAGGCAGGCAACCCGGCACTTGGGGGCTACAGTGTTCAAAATTTGTTATGCAGGATGAAAAGCTCTAGAGTATGATGTTTTAGTCCTAGGTCGCTGTGAATAGAAAACCCGGCACTTGGGGGCTACATGGTTGAAGCTTTTTATCTAGGGAATTTGTATTACAAGCACCAAGCTCATCAGCAAGTGATAATCTTAGAGCTTGGGGGCTACTTAGGGTATAGTTATGCACGAAGAAGTAAAGGTAGGAAAAACGGAGTACCTGGTACCATTTCTGAATCAAAGAGACAAGTTCGGCCTCAAGGCTTTTGTGGTGAGCAAGCCGAGAGAAGTATTCTTCACAGAGGGCCGACGTGGACATAGAATCCAGAGCCGCTAAATTAGTCAATGGAACCAGGTCCTTGCCATTGGCAGAAGAGGCCGGCTTGATCTCAGGAGTTGTGACCTTGGCTATGACATTGGAAGTACCAACAGCCGGGCCTTGTTTAGACCCGGTGATTAGCACTTCTTCGTCATTTTCCTTTGTGCCAGATCCTAACCCGGGTGACTGAGCAACTGGGGATGGCTCTGGTGCAGGCGTAGGTGGGCTTCTTGAAGATGCAGCTAAATTCTCTGCATTTTCGTCCTTGTGAGCCGGCTCCTCGATGTGTGCCTCCATAGGAGTAGGCTCTGTCACGCTGGGAGGTGGAGACGCGGATGGAAGAGAATCCGGGTCTTCATCAGCAAAGGCCTTGGCACTAAAACAAAGTAAGTTGGTTAGTCAAAAGGACAACAAAACAGAGGAGTATGGAAAAGGTATGTAAGCATTTCTGACAAAGAGGAGGGTTTAGCGACCCGGATCTTGCCAGCTAAAGGATATTTTTACTGGGTGTCTTCTGGATGGATTTGGCCCAGCTGGACAGAGAACATTGAGGGATACCTGTGTTCAGAGAAATTTGGCTTGCCGAAGACCGGGTCCGGCGCCTCTTGTTTGCTTCAGCTTCCTTCGCAGCTTCTTTTTCCTGTGTTTGTGCTTGGGGTTGAGATGTGTTCATCATATAAGTTGAGAGACGAGAATACGACACCTTTGCAATGGCAGCCCGGGTCCTCTTGAGAGGAGGAGGTCCAGCAGTTTGAGGACCCGGCAATTCGTCAGCAGCCGGGTCAGTGGGGCCTGGAACAAGAAACACCGGGTTATCTTTCGAAGGATCCTTAGTGGTGGCCTCGCAGTTAATCAAGTCGAGGAACAGCCGGCCTGTCGAGTCTAGCTCACCTTCTTCTTCTTCCTCTTCACTTGCTTCTGTGTCCTCTCCATCAGGAGAGGATGTGGGAGTATAGTCCACGCTTCACCACTTGGAGTCCTGAGAAAGAGAAGTTAAGCAAGTAAGGTGGTGTGCATAAAATTCCGGGTTAGAATTTGCAGAAAGGAGCAAGAGATAGTTTTTAACGTGGGTGGTTTGTTCTTGGTGCTGAACGGGGCAAGCCCGGTCAGCGCTATATCAGCTTTGGTTTTACCAAGAAGTTTCTTGGCGTTCTTCACCAGCATATCAGCAGTTAATGTTGCCTTGGAATAGCGCATATCGTCAGATGTTTCTTCAGTGCATTCGTGAAAAAGCCGGGTCCTGATGCTCAAGGGCTAGATAAACCAGCCGACCCAGCACTTAACCAAATCCGTGCCACGGAGGCCATGGGCAAGCAGAGCCCTAGCCCGGCGACGGATGCCTTCTATCAAGAATCGGTTTTTGTCACTGCATAGCTATTCATTTTGGCATTGTATACTAGGGCACTAGTACAGAACGACACATCGGAAATGGGCCAAAAACCCCTTCGGCAACGGAGGAAGGGTCCGTGTCCCCGACCCTGTCACTGATGTGAAGGCCTTCATCGGTAACGGAGGCAAAAAACCGTTTCCGATGAGGTCTCCATTTGGCAACGGTTGTGAGCAGACCTCCGTTGCTTTAGTTTTCCTACATCAGATACAGAGTTTTCCATCTACCCGTTTGCACTGAGCTTTTCTCATATTTCGGTTATATGCCATAATACATGAAAGGCTGATTGCACAATGCAATAAAACATTATTCAATTCATAACATAGAACAAATGCCATCATTACATTGGTATACAATAATATCACCGTTTTCTACAATTTGACTACAATCATATCCTTCACACATTGGCATAATGTAATATCACCTATTACACTTTGACTACAATCATGAACTCTAAACCTATAAGCAACTAACCTAACAAGATGGAAGGCTGGCTTAATTAAGCCAGCCTTCCATCTTTGGCTTGGAGCTCACCTTCTATGAGCTCTCGGTCATCGCTGTACCCACTCCAAGACCAGTATACACGAAATTTCCTTGCCTTAAGGTTTCTGGTTCTCGAATTGATACATTGGTACTTTTATGCAGTGTTGCCGAAATAAACTCCTGCGTGAAAGAAAAAAAACTATTAGCGAAATGTACAAAATACATCTGGATATTAAAAAAATCGGTGGCTATTTTCCGGCAACTGCTTTGTTCGGTTGCCATTTTCGAGAAACTGCTAAGATCAACGGCAAATATCCAGGAACTGCTCTGTTTGGTGGCAGACAGTTCGCATTCCTTCCTTCTCTTCTTCCTCGTTCCACCCCAATCCCCCACCCGCCATGGACGACCGCAACAGAATAACAGAGACAACTACTGTCCGTACCCACGGCACCGTTCTGGAGGTGGTGTATACGAACGAGGAGCATACCGTGGATCGGATCCTCAACAAGTACGAGGAATGGCTAGCAGAGGAGAAGCATCGGTTCATCGGCCTTGACATCGAGTACACCCGTTATCGTCGGCACATGGCTGTCCTGCAACTCGCCATGCGCCAGCATGTCCTCGTGTTCCACAGGTGCAAGTCCAAGAAGAATTGTCCAGATTTGGGCAAATTCTTTGAACGCAAGAATATCACCTTCGCAAGCGTGGACATCACCAACGACAGCAAGGTGCTTTCTTCTGCCGGCTTCCACATTCCACCGGAGTACTACGTGGACATCCAACTCGTATACAAAATCAAGGGTGGAGATGAGAGGGACGGAATGGGTGATCTGGCGGCAGACCTCATCGACAAATCATACGCCAACATGAAGAAGGAGTTCCCATCCAACCAGCACAATTTTTGGGAGTGGATGCCGCTGCACAAAGTTAACCTCGACTACGCAGCAATAGATGGGTACGTGACCTACGAGTTGTATCGCACGATCCTAACCTTGAAGGACAGGCTACGTCCAACATGGCAGGAAATGCTCTGCCCTAGGTGCAAGAATGCCCTAGGTGAATTGCAATAGGCTTTGGATGTCGGTGTTTAACTAGTTTGTACAGTTGCTGCTTTAACAATAAGTGTTTGTAATTATCAGAACATGTATATGTGAATTTGCACTAGGAATTTGTTTATGTGATGAAATGCTCATACGTAGAACCTAGTTCATCGGCATCACAGCCGGTCACAGAAAGATTTATACCTTTCACCCGGCGGGAGAGGAGGTGCAGGCCTCTGCCAGATGCGATGAGATGCTACCAGCGCACTGCGACGCAATCACCTCCTCCTCCTTCTCCTTCTCCTTCGTCGACATACACCTCCTCCTCCTCCTTCTCCAGATCAGACACCACCTACAGATCCTCCACCACCTCCAGATCGGCCACTTCCTCCTCCAGATGGGTTTCTGCTGGTAGATCCGCCGGAGGTGCTGCACCACCACCTTCTCCTTCTCCACATCGGCCTGGCTCAAAAGAAGCTGGGCATCACCGGAGGAGGAGGGCGTCAGATGGTGGCGCTGCCGCATCATTAGCGGACGCATGGCCGCCTCCAGATCGACATTCCCCTCACGAAGGGCTACCGCTAGAACGGTGCTGCCGCGGCGGCTAGAGCCGCAGCCTCGATGGCCGGATCTAGAAGCGCCGACAGAGGAAGCCATTAGAGAGAGTGAGGAGAGTTGAAAGCCACAGTGTGCGGCGGCTAGGGTTGGAAGAGAGACAGTGAGAGAGTGATAATGAGACTGATAGTTTGCTAGAGCCGACAGTATATATAAGCACCACATTGACAACGGACATTTTATATAACCGTTGCCATTGCTTTTACACATAGGATACATATATATTAATAATAAAGATGACTAAACTACATACGGACTTGATAATGAAGTAAACGATTACATATATGCTACTACTAGCTAATGCTACTACTAGCAGCTGCTGATGAAGACTCGGGCTCGTCGTCGCTGTACACGAGTGCGTCCCTCCGGCATAAGGTACCGTCGAAGATCTTGATGAAGAACCCGTTGTCGCCGTCGAACTCGAAGCACAAAAAGTGGCCTTGCTCAAGCTTGTACGCTTGGGCGAATGACTTCCATCCCTGGCCGAGGTACAAATTCCCCCCGGCACTCACGGCCGTCTTCACCGCCCAGCTGTCGTTCTCGCAGTCCTCCATCTTCAGATGCATGGTACCTACCACCATGCCTTGGAGCTTCTGTGCGAACGCCCTCGGGAGCCTCAGGCGGCCCTCGATGCCCTTGTACAGGATAACCAAGAACTCGAAGCCGCGGAGCTCCGGGGTCATGTCTTCAGAGGACGGTGAGGGCGACACCGACGGCGTGGCATTGCGGCTGCGCCCCCTACCACGGTCGCGCCCTCGTCCACGGCCGCGCCCGCGCCCACGTCCACGGCTGCGCCCGCGCCCACGTCCACGGCCGTGACTGCTGATGGTACCTCTCGCCGGGGACATGTCTTCAGAGGACGGTGAGGGCGACACCGACGGCATGGCATTGCTGCTGCGCCCCCTACCACGGCCTCGCCCTCATCCACGGCCGCGACCGCTGCTGGTACCTCTCGCCATGGATTTGGACGGAGGGGATCTGGAGAAGTTTGAATAACTGGAGGCGATGGACTGGGGCTTCAAAGAGACCACTGCTGGTACCTCTCACAATTTATACTCGCGGGTCTGCTCCGCCCACCTCCCCATCTGCCCATTCGCTAGCCTCTACGTATCAATATTTTCAACGGTTGGAAAATTCTATCCGTTACCATAGAGGCTAATATTGGAAACGGACCATTTTATTAACCGTTGCCAATATAATAAGTGAGGAAGATTGGAAAGGGTCCATTGCCAATGTAGGCGGGCCAGGTTAGGTTTGTACGCACCGGCCGCGCGGAAAGCGCGATTCTCCGTCGCCTAACTCCTGCCGTTTCCATAGAGGGGTATCCGATGTGTCGTTCTGTACTAGTGGGGAAGAGTTCCTGAAGGCCGGAAATTTGGCCTCGTCTGATTCAGGGGAGGTGTCCTTGCAATAGAAGTAAGAATTTTGCCACCCCTTAGGGTGGCTGGCTAGAGCGAGAGCTGGGAAATCGCACTCCTTACGGCGTTGGATGGCAACACCACCGTAAGGGCCAAGAGGTTTGTTCTTGTGTGAATGATTGCAGTAGAAGATTTACAAGAAAAGCTCAAGAGAAGGAGCCATTTGGAGGTAGTCCTCGCAGAAAACAACAAAGTTGCTAATATTTAAGATGGAATTGGGCACAACGTCCATGGTTGTGAGCCCATAGTACTTAAAAACTTGGCGAAAAAACAGCGAACCTGGGGGCAAAAACCGCGAGAAACGCGATCAAGCAAGACAACCACTTCACCTTCTTTGGGGCTGGGGCGCGTTTCTTCTCCAGGAGCACGCCAATGGATCTCGCTCTTGGGTGGGAGCTTGCCCCAGTTCACGAATGTCTGCAGCGTGGTGTCAGTGGCGCTGGATCTGGTCCAGTTGACTGGAGCAGACGTCACGGCAGCACCGGAGTTGGAGCCACCTCCTGTGCTCTTCTTCGCTGCCTTGGGGCCGCCGGACTTCACCTTATCCTTCACCATTGTCGCGGAACTGTGGTGGTGCCCGATTCTGGAGATGAAGAAGAACGAACCCTAGCAATGGAGGCGAGTATGAGGAGAGAAAGATGCGGAGTGATTGCAGATGCGATTGAGCTGGGAATCGGGAGTGCAGCACTGCTAGATGGTTTGGGAGTGGCCGCGGTGGTGCTCGTGAACTTGATGGAGCTCGATTTGGATCTGGCTATGGCGGCTGCGTGAGGTAGGAGATGAAGAGGCCAAGGGGGAAATGAGGAAAGTGACTGCGGGTTTACCCTAGCCCTCTATTTATAGGCGCAGTAAAAAAGCCCTTGGGGTACTGTGGTAAAATGAGTGGATAAGATAAATATCTTCGACTGGAAGTCAACGCCAAGTAGAAAAGACAGAAAGAATATTCTTTGACCAAGGTTATAACTGAGGATTGATTTTCAGTGAGGTTGTGATTTTTACTAAGTGTTGGATATGAAACCCGGAGGCGTATGAACCCGGTACGACTGAGCCGGGTTACGAAATGGACCGCCAAGGAGAGCTGGCCTAGCTAAATGGAAAAGCAATGTAACCCGATATTTAACTGGTTGTGTATCGTTTTTATGTTTCAGGTGGTTAACCCGGCCAGCCAGGATAACAACTTTGACCAAGAAAACAAAGATTCAAGATGAGAAGCAGAGCATGTCAACCTGGTTACCCGGCTAACCTGGGGCTACTGATGGGGGATAATAACCCGGTAGGCCCATGAATAGGGAAGAGTGACCCGCTAGGCAGAAGGCCCGGCCAGGCCAGCTAGCCATCAGCATGTGCCGGGTTATGTCGATGGGCCAGTGTCGTCGTATCGGCATCGTAGATAGGAGACGGGGGTCCTCTAGCCGAGGTTGAACGTAGGGTAAGAAGGTGGACGTCGTCAAGGTCGGGATTGTACACGGCGGTTTACCCAGCTTCAGATCTCGCTACGGCGGCGAGACCCTACGTGCTGCTATAACTCACTATAAGGCAAATAGCCGTGTTACAGGTTACAGCGAGTTGATTGTATGAAAAAGCTTGCCCTAAAGGCGTCCCTGGTCTGGCTTATATAGGTGGCCAGACGCAGGGGTACAAGGTTGTAACGTATCCGACAAGACTACAGAGTCCTAAACCTATCCGGCAAGTATGCCGCCTACCGCCTATGTCTTGATGGCTTCATGGGCTTCGGTCTTGGGCCTCCGTCTTGCCGGCATCCGCCTACCTTGAGTTGCCGGCTATCTGGGCCGCCCGGCAGGCAAAGCCTTAACCACCACTGCGGGCCACCCTGGGCTAGCCGGATTTGCCATGTTGGTGATACCCCTAGTTGGTATAACCCCAACATTAGCCCCTGGAAGGGTTTAAGTTCTTCAGGCGCCGTCTTCTATTGTCGGTAACATCCGTCTTGTTTGTAACGTCTGAAGAGCTTGAAGCATTCCACAATTGAAAAATAGGCGACGGTCCGACAAAAGTTGCCGGAACAGAGCCGCCAACATGGGAAAGACGGACTGACTGCTTGTCAGGAATCTCCCACGTGTGGTCTTGTCAAACTGACAATTTCCGTCAAATGTTGACGGATGACGTCATGGGTCCACGACAGTTTGAACCTCATGATGACCTTCTCCACTATGCGCGGGAATCGAGGAGACTATCACGCGGACACCGTTGCCACGACGTGCAGATCGTGGGCACGTGGCGGAAATCTCGCCCTTGCCTTATCTCCCGCACAAATCTCGGAGCAGGGAAGATAAAATCGATCCCCACCGCCGCACCGAGCCATTCTCCACACTCGCAAACCCTCGACTTCACCTTCCTCGAGCGCTCCACCTTCACTGCTTGCTCCGGCGAACCTCTCCCCGTAGCGCACCCACCTCCAAATGGCGAGCACCGGCGAGACCAACTCTCTGAGGGAGGAAGAAGCGACGGCTGCGGCTGCGGCGACGGCGGCTGCGTCTGGATCTAGGTCTGGCGCGGCGGCGGCGGACACCATCTCCTCTTCTTCATCGCTCCCCGCCACGGCCACGGGCGGGGCAACATCTTCTTCTCCGGCGACGGCGGTCGCCGCGGAGACTCCCTCCTCCCCCATTTTCGTGTCGCCACTGGCGTCGGCGGCACCCGAGCCTCAGGCCGATCCAGAGGCCGCCGCCGACGAGGACAGCGAGGAGGAGGAGGAAGTTGCTGACCTGGGCTCCAGGTATTGGCTTCCGTCATGCTTGACGGAGGCATACATGAAGCAACTGGAGGAAGGCGGCTTCCTGCCAACTCAGGCGGAGTGTGGTTGGCGTATTCCAGGAGATGAGGCTGTCCCCAATCCAGTTGACGGCGAAAGGGTCGTTTTGACTTCTCACCTTTTGCGCGGTATGACACTGCCACCCTCCGCCTTTTTCTCCGCCATCCTTGACCACTATGGGTTGCAGCCACATAATATTGCACCCAATAGCATTCTAGTTTTAGCCGGCTTTCAAGCTCTGTTCGAAGGCTACTTAGGAATAGCACCTACAGTAGAAGCCTTCAAATACTGCTTTATCTGCCGCCGGCAAACTATTTCTGGCAGAGCGCTGGCAACTTGTGGCAGCGTGACCTTCAATTGCCGCCAAGGTGCCTGGTATCCAAAGATCCCATACGTGGATTCTGTCAAAAAATTGGACCAGCACCTTCTTTTATTGTAAAGACATCCCGGCTCCCGGCAAAACGGTGGGCATTTCGCCTTTTGCCAACTCCCCACCAGACCACCAAGCCCACTGGACTGAGAAGCCAACCACCATTCTACCAGAAGAACTCCGCCTAGCCTTTAGGCGGATTGAGTTTCTCACATCAACCATGGTCCCTCCCCGCCTCGACGGAGTTGACACCGTCTTGTGCTGGCTATCAAGGCGAATCATGCCTTTGCGCCATCGCCCACTCAAGATGTGCGAATACAAGGCGGAGGAGGCTGACGGCACGCTCGATATGGACGTGCTTCTTTACCGGCTGCGAGAACTCATCCAGCCGAGGTTTGTTAAGGCGGCCGAAAGCGTCGCCATGTTCACGCATGACAATCCAGCTCCAGAGGTAAGGCGGACCTTCCTTTACTTTTTACACTTGCTTTCCTTGCCGTAGCCAAGACTAATTTTCTTTTGCTTAACCAGCTGGCGACCTTGGCGGAGGAGGACTTGGCCCCCAGATACTACGAAACTGGGGCCAAAACCAAGAAACGCAAACTTATCTCCACCAGGGAGATGGAGAAGAGGAAGAAAGCCGCCATTACCACTGAGGCGGAAGATGAGATTTTGGGGGACAAAGTCCCCACCAAGCGGTAAGCTACTGCCCGCTTAATTTGCTTTGTGTTTTAGGCCACCCCACTGCTAACATATTTTCATCTTCTTTCAGAGCCAGACCCTTGATGCCCAAGCTGCGCGCCAATGTGAAGGCGGCAGCTGGCAGAAGCAAGCCGTTGAGATTTTCTCCGGCAACTGCACCGGCGACCCCTGCCACCAATATTCCCGCGGTTTTATGCCCGGGAACTTTTATGGCGGACAGGGTGAGATCGACCGGCTCTGCGCAGGGCGCAGCAGAGAAGGCGGCGGGCAAGAAAGTTGCCGCCAACACATCCCAACGATCGGCTGAAGCTACGGCTAATGATGCCGCTCGGATTATGGCGATAAAGAAAGAGACGGCGGAAGCAGCCAAGGCCAAACTTGGCGGATCAGGCTCGCACCCCAGCCCCGCAGCTGAATATGACGTTATGGATCCCCGCCATACACTGCAGACCATGTGCGATGGTACCAAAAACTGGTACAAGCACATGAGGGAACTTCAGGGCACTCTCCAAGGACAGCTTGAGGTAAGACAGTACATAGTTGTAGCCCCCGACTACTTTGTCGGTTAAAAATTGTATTTTTAGCCGGCGGAGTGGTCTATTTATGACAGTGCAACCTAACCTTGCTGTTCTTGTTTTTGCAGGTTACCTTGACCTCCCACCGCGAGCTTTTTACGGCCGCAGAGAACAAAAATAAGGAGGTCAAGGAACTTCAGCAAGAACTGGAGCTGAAAAATGCTCAACTTGCCAGCTTCGAAGAAGCTCGCAAGAAAGATGAAGGTGAGAACTTCTTTGCCTTCTTCTTATCCGTCAAGTTTTCCTTAGTTACTCCGACAAGTATTTTAGCCGGAGTTTTTTCCTTTGTTGTCGTAATTGTAGAATTGTTAAACACTGCCCAAGAGGTCCTCAACAACTCAGCTAACATGCAAGCTTTGATGAACGAAGCTGCAGATCTGGCCAAGGAGGTCATGAAGCTGAAGGCGGACCACGCCAAAGAGTTGGAGGAGCGGGATATGGCCCATGCCACTGCCTGCAGCAAGTTGACGGATCAGATCCAAAATCTGACCAACAGTCTTGCTGAGGTGACCAAGAACTCCAAGCTCCAGCAAGAGAACCATGCCAAGGCAGTTCAACTTGCCGAAGAGACGCTGGCCACCCACTTGGATGAGATCAATGCCATCCATGACCATGTCCTTGGTAATTTTTGACCCTTTGCTTTCATTCTTGTGTTTTGGCACTTCTTGCCGGCTTGTGTTTAACTTCTGAAATTTTTTCTCCTTGCAGCCCCGCCAAACTTGAGCGATTCGGAGGACACCTCCCCCGCCTAGCGCGCATACTGAAGGTTGGTGAGGTGATCACCAATATCAAAAGCGCAGGCCAAGCGTTCGCCGCCAAGTTCTACCCGAGCGAAAACAGCGATCCAGTTGTCCTCGACGCGGTGCCCGAGCTTCTTAGGAAGGCGGCCAACGAGCGTGAGGGCATACTGCGTTCTGCCGCTCGTGGCGCAGCCAAAGTTGCCCTTGCCCTGTGCAAAGCCTGGTACGCCGAGGCGGACATGCATCAGGTGACAGAATTCATGCCCACTGAGGATGAAAATGGCGATGCCATTGACTCCAAGGAAGTGATGGCTTCTGTTGCCGGCTACGCCACGCGCGTCGCCAACATGGTGGATCTCCGCGTCTTCTACAAGGAGCACCCAGATCCACATCTTGCCGCAGGCGAAGCATCTTCAGTTGCCGGCATGGACACCACAGGCGGCGAGGGGGAAGCTGAACAAGGCAGCCCCAAGGATGGCGAAGCCAGCCCCCAAGCCCCCGAGGCGGCATTGACCAAGGCGGCCACTCCTTAGATTTTCCTGCGAACAATGCAACAAGCCAATTGCGTTAATCTGTCGACGCATAAAAACTTGTCTTATTCTATCTGGTGTAAATATTCTTTTGTTGGGCCAACTTTTATGCTACACTTGGCGGTAGTCTTATTTTAAGTGGCCCGCCTTAAAAATGTATCTGTGTTTGCATGCTTAACTTTTCATATGTTGGCGGAACCTCATCTCAGTTACTTAGCTGTGCCAACCAGGTGCAATACCAATTAGTTTAGACACAGAGACTAAAGCCGGCATGTTGGTGCCAACGACATACTACTAGGCGACCCACACTTAAACAAACAGATAGTCATATTAGGCGGTGCAAAGGTTGTTTGCTTAATTTTAGCCGGCGGACGGCAAATGTCAAAAAAGTTGGAACCATTAGCACGAGCAAAAATTTTGGTAACTTTTGACACAACAGATATATGATTGCAAGAAAAGACAAAAGATGGCATGATCTCTAGACGGACTGAGCAAACCACAGACTTTTATTTCATAATCATATAATACTTATTACAATCAGAAATTGCTAAGTGTAAAAGGACGTAGCTGCTCAATGTTCCATGGACGCTTGGTTTCTTCATACTTGTCGTCAACCTTGCGCTTCCGCTTACGTCCCGCTTCTTCTTGTAGCCATCTCTTATGTCCATCAAGTAGTAGGAACCATTGAGCAGCACTTGCTGACCACAAAGGGCCCTTCCCATGGAGGGGATAACTTATGCAAGCCTTTCCTATCCTGGATTAGGCGGAGAACCAGGTCACCTACTCTAAAACTACGTTGTCGCACTCTTCGACTATGATACCGGCGCAAATTCTGCTGATAGATGGCGGATCGTGCAAGGCAACATCGCGTTCTTCGTCAAGTAGGTCAAGGCCGTCCTGTCTTGCATCTTCTGCGTCTTGCTCGACGTAGGCTTGAATTCTGGGGGAGTCAAACATCATGTCGGATGGCAATACTGCTTCAGCGCCATAGACTAAGAAGAAAGGAGTAAACTTGGTTGATCTGTTTGGTGTTGTACGCAAACTCCAAAGGACAGATTGCAACTCTTCAACCCAAGCCCCAGCTGCCCTGTGCAAAGGTACTTCGAGACGAGGTTTGATTCCTTGCAGAACCAAGCCATTTGTACGCTCTACTTGACCATTTGCCTGGGGATGTGCTACGGAAGCCAAATCCAGCCGGATGCCATGTTTGTCGCAGTACTCCTCAACTTCGCCTTGCGAGAGTTCGTGCCATTGTCGGTGATAATGCTATGTGGCACCCCGAACCGAGAGATTATGCCCCACAGAAAGTTGGCGGCTGTGGCGCCGTCAAGCTTTTTTATAGGCTTAGCTTCAACCCATTTGGTGAATTTGTCTACCGCAACTAACAAGTGCGTGTAGCCCCCAGGTGCCGTCTTAAACGGACCAACCATGTCCAAGCCCCAGACCGCGAAAGGCCAAGTGATGGGTATTGTTTTCAGCTCTTGAGCCGGCATGTGAGGTTGTCTGGCGTATAGTTGGCAGCCCTTGCAGCGTTTGACGATATCTTCCGCATCCTCCTTGGCTGTCAACCAATAAAAACCTTGCCGGAAAGCTTTTGATACAATGGAGCGGACGAAGCATGATGTCCGCAAACTCCGGCATGTATCTCATCCAGCAAGTTTCTGCCTTCCTCTGGTGAAATGCAACGTTGGTAGACTCCAGTAGTACTACGCTTGTACAGTTCACCTTGATTATTGTGAATGCCTTGGCTCTTCTGACAATTTGCCGTCTCAATACCTCATCTTCCGGCAACTCTTGGTTGACCAGGAAATTCAAGTATGGGGTTGTCCAGTCCGGCTTTACCAAGTAGACGGCATAGCTGGCCTCTTCCACTGGTTCTGCCGCCTCTGGATCAAGAAGGTCAGCTCCTTTATTGACGGTTTGTGGAGATGTTCCAGGAAAACATCCTTTGGTACCTTTTTGCGCTCAGACCCAATCTGGCAAGTGTATCTGCCGCCTCGTTTTGGGCCCTTGGGATGTGGCGGACCTCGTATCCTAGGAAGCACTTGGCAAATTCATCAACGGCAGCCGATATGCCGCCATTGTTGCACTTTTGGCATCCCATGTACCACGTGTCTGTTGCGCAACTAGGTCTGAATCACCATAGCAGAGAACGCGCTGGACGCCAAGTTCCTTGGCAATATGTAAACCATGTAGAAGTGCTTCATATTCGGCAACATTGTTGGTTGCTTTGAAATGAATTTGTAGCACATAGCTGAGCTTGTCTCCCTGGGATTTCTCAGCACAACACCAGCCCCCGAGCCCTGAAGCATCTTTGATCCGTCAAAGTGCATGATCCAGTACTCTGATTCAGGGAGAGGTATTTCATCCATGGCTTCTGTCCAATCAGCAACAAAATCTGCTAAGGCTTGAGACTTAATAGCATTTCTGGGTTTATACGTGATGTCGAAGGCGGCAAGTTCAATGCCCCATTTGGCAACTCTGCCAGTTGCATCCGCATTGTTTATTATATCCCCAGAGGTGCTTTGCTCACCACAGTTATGAATGTTCCTGGAAGTAATGTCTCAACTTCCTGGCGGCGTAAAAAACACCATATGCCAGCTTCTGGTAATGTGGATAACGTGCTTCGAGGCGGAAAAACTTCACTGATGAAGTAGACAGGGCGTTGTTCAGACACCTCAGCTTCTCCCGCCTTGCGTTCCACAACCATAACTGCGCTGATAACCAAGTTGGTTGCAGCGATATACAGCAGCATTGGCTCCTCTGGACGAGGTGCTGCCAGAATTGGCGCAGACGTTAATGCTACCTTTAGCTGTTGCAAGGCGGCATCTGCTTCGTCTGTCCACTCAAAGTTGTCGGATTTCCTCAATAGCCGGTAAAGAGGCATAGCCTTTTCACCAAGACGGCTAATGAAACGACTGACGGCAGCCGCGGAGCCGGCAAGGCGCTGCACGTCCTTCAGGCAAGTTGGCCTGGATATGTTGAGAATTGCCTTGATTTTCTCCGGGTTGACCTCAATTCCTCGTTCGGAAACGATAAAGCCAAGCAACTTGCCGGCAGGAACTCCAAACACGCACTTGTTTGGATTGAGTTTCATCCTATATACCCGAGATTGTCAAAGGTTTCTCGAAGGTCTTCCAGCAAATCCGCCTTTTTCCGAGACATGACGGCAATGTCGTCAATGTAGACGTGAACATTGCGGCCAATTTGTTCGTTAAGGCATCTTTGCATGCACCGCTGATACGTAGCGCCGGCATTTTTTAGGCCGAAGGGCATCGTAATGTAGCAGAAGGTTCCGTAGGGCGTGGTGAACGCTGTTTTAGTTGGTCTGATTCCCGCATTTTAATTTGGTGGTACCCGGAGTACGCGTCCAAAAACACAGCAGCTCGGAGCCGGCTGTGGAGTCTATGACCTGATCTATACGTGGTAAAGCAAAGTGGTCCTTAGGACAACACCTGTTCAAACCGGTATAATCGATACACATCCTCAGCTCTTTATTAGGTTTTGGAACAAGTACAGGATTTGCCAACCAATCAGTATGCACTACCTCCCTAATAAACTTTGCCTCCTGCAACTTGATGATCTCCTTGCCAATAGCTTGCCGCTTCTTCTCACCAAAGCGCCTAATTCCTTGCTTGACAGGCTTGGCTCCTTTGAAGACATTAAGAGAGTGCTCGGCAAGTTCCCTGGGAACACCTGGCATGTCGGCAGATGACCATGCAAAGATGTCCCCGTTCTCACGGAGGAACTCGACGAGCGCGCTTTCCTATTTGTCATCTAAGCCGGATCCAATGGTGACTTGCTTGGAGCTATCACCTTTGACCAGATCCACCTTCTTTGTGTCATCAGAGGCCTTGAAGGACTGCTTTGGTTCGGCAGTTTGCACTTTTTCCGGCAACTTTGACGTATCAGTTTCCTTTCTCAGCATGGCGAGCTCCTCTGCGTGGAGGACAGCTTCGGCGAAGGCGGCATTGCCACGTCGCACTCTTTGCCTTTTGAAGTTGCCGTTGACGGTAATGTACCGTTGGGTCCAGGCATCTTCAACTTGCTGTAGATGTAACATGGTCTCGCCATGAACTTGGCGAAAGCAGGCCGCCCAAAGATGGCGTGGTAAGCACTCTTGAAGGGGACTACCTCGAACCGAACATACTCTGTGCGGTAATTTTCCTCGGTTCCAAAGGTAACCTCAAGTTTGATGCTTCCCTTAGACTTGGCTTGCCTTCCCGGAACAATGCCATGAAACGTGACTTTGCTGTAGTCAAGCTGGCTTTCCGTCAAGTTCATGCGCTTCAAGGTGTCTTCATAAAGGATGTTGAGGCTGCTGCCTCCGTCCATCAACACCTTGGTCAATTTGAAGTTGGCGACAATTGGGTCGACAACGAGGGCGTACTTGCCGGGATGCGGCACACGGTCAGGGTGATCGTCCCTGTTCCATGTAATCGGAGCTTCAGACCAATTGAGATACTGGGGAACATCTGGCACCGTGGCGTTGAGCTCACGTAGTTCCGCCTTCTCTTCCTTCGCAGAAGGAGTGCCTAGGAAACACACGAGTTGCTCGTGTACCTTGGGGAACTTTTTCTCCTTGCGAGGTGGCTTTGGGTCCTCGTCCTCTGACATGGAAACAGCCTCATCGTCGTCTTCCTTTCTTGTCTTTTCCGCCTTTTTAGCCTTTTTCGGCTTCCAGCCGACATCTGGGTCCTTCTTGAAATCATCCATGAAGCGGCACTCCCCAAAGTGTGGTTGACCTTTCCTAGAGACGCATGGATTGGGCAAGGCAACAATTTCGCCTCATCATATGACATGCGATTTTTGTTGGGAGCAGCGTCCTTACCCTTGCCCTTGTTCTTCCACTTGCGCTTGCCGCCTTTGCCTTCGAAGGCGGCGGCGACCTCGTTGGATGGACCAGCTTTTCTTCATTGGGAGCTTTTCGCTTATAATTTGCACGTTTGCTTGGTGCCATGTCATGGGCACCTTCACCGTCATGTGCATCATCATCCGCCTGAGCGTACATGGCGGCCACTTCAAGCATGACTCCAAGATCTTTGACTTGCATGCGGACAAGCTTGTGTCGGAGACTTGAGCCCTTCAACAAGCATGTGTGAAGGCATGGATTGCCTGGTTGTCGTCGACGTTTTCACAGTTGCCTTTGTCTGAATCCACCTTGCCAGAAAGGCGGACGCGGTTTCGTCTGGCCTTTGCACACAGTGCGTTAGATCTGTATACGTCTTTGGGCGCTTGTACGTGCCCTGGAAGTGTTGGGTGAAAACCCGCTCCATATCCAGCCAACTGTGAACAGATTTTTCCGGCAAGTTTTCAATCCAGCTTCTGGCTGTGCCCTCCAGCATGAGGGGCAGAAAACGTGCGGCAACTAAGCCATTGCCCCCAGCAATTTCGACAGCCAACGCATAGTCCGACAACCACGAGTTGGGTTTGTCAGCTCCGTTGTACCTTTGACAACTTTTTGACACTGATGTCATGTCACGAGGTATGCGGATATTGCGGATGGCGTTGCCGAAGCACGCGGGGCCGAGGTATGACTCCTGCTTTCCAGCCTCAATGTCATTTAGACGATGACGTGCGTCTTCTGGCGCGAGCCCTCTGTTGGTTCTGTCACCGCGAGGCTCGTCCTGCGCTACCCGGCTATGCCGAGGCTCATTGTGGTGTCCCTGACTCCCGCCTTCTCGCCTAGGCGGTGGCGGTGGGGATCTGGTGCGGTCCCTGCTCCTCCTTGGCGGAGGGGGATCGTCACGGTTGCCGCCACTCCTTGGCGGCTGCTGGTTGTCTCTGCTCCCGCCTTCTCTTCTAGGCGGCGGAGGTGGTGGATCTTGTTGCCTTTTGCCGGTGTGGGAGGCCTCATCGCGGTGTCTCCTGGGAGGGGCGATTTGCGAGGCTCCTTGTCCTTTCCTTTGTCCTTCCCCTTACCATGGCTACTGGAGCCGGATGGGTCGTTGGGGTTGCCGCCAGCAGCAGCCATGCAGGCATTAGACTTTGACTCCAGCTTGCCCCACGCGCGTCCGCCTGACTGGTGTGAGAATCAGCACGTGCCTGCTGCTCCAAAGCCTTGTAGGCTAGAGTAGAGGCATAGTAAATCTTCTCGTCCTTGTCGTAGTCATCGTTGTTGAGGATGTCCAAGGCGGCCGCAGTGTTAAGGACAGGTGTGCTGAGCACAATATCTCCGTTTTTGTCCTTATGCTGCGGCGCCGATGCCCAGTTGAAACCAAGTCTCTGAGCAGGGGACTTGAACTCCTTGGGAGGCGGATCCTTGGTCTGCAGTGTGCTCTTCCTTGGCGGCTTTGCCACCGGAGTGGTGGTGAAGAGGTTTCTTTTGGCGGTAAGCTGAGCTTGCTCCGCCTTTGCTTCTTTCAGCAAATTCATGACCTCCTCGTGTTGCTCCTGAGGCTCCTGTTTGGTTTACGAGAACCGAACGGAGTTTTTCCAGGTCAGCCAGCGAGGTTTGCTCGTTAACTGGCGTGTACAGGACGTCCGCCAAAGTTGCTTTCTCTGCATCGCCAAGGGCGTCCTTGCTGCATCCGCCTTTCTCCAGATGTGTCTTCTTCATGGGAGCCGGCGGGGGCTGCTGTCCGGCAAGTGGCAGTCGGAGTGCCGTCAACAGCAGGATCTACTGTTTTTGCCGGATTCCTTTAGTAGCACCAGCCATGAAAGCCTGCTGCATGGTTGAGCTTGCCACCTCAGATGGCTGCGATTCTGGTGCGTGGAAGCACTTTTGAATGTTTTGCTCGAACATGCTAACAGATTCTCCATCGGAATCAGAGTCAACGTTGACTTGAACGGTATCTCTAGATCCGGCATCTGACATCGCATCGTCCTGGAGTGCAGGAAGGATGGACTCAGGATCGTTGCTTTCCGGCTGGGAGTCGGATCCCAGTCCGGCAACACCACAGAAGTGGAGATCTGAATCCGCGGACTCCGCGGAGGAGGCAGATTCAGATCCGTCTTGCGAGTAGTCGATCTCCGGGTGGCGGGTGGGCCCGAAAACGGTGTGGTTCCTGGGGAACCCTAGCGCCTCCGGGGTGAAGCCCATGAAGAACTCGAAGCCGCCAATGGGAACCAAGGTGTAAGCGATGAGGCCATCTTTTGCCGGCACCCAGGTTCCGTCATCTTCAACGTAGCCGGCAGATCCGATCCTCGCGGCGCAGCCAACGGCGATGGTGTCGCCGATGCCGCCAATCGTTCCCGCCTGGAACGTGACGCCTGACGCCTTAGGCCCCACGGTGGGCGCCAACTGTCGTCGTATCGGCATCGTAGATAGGAGACGGGGGTCCTCTAGCCGAGGTTGAACGTAGGGCAAGAAGGTGGACGTCGTCAAGGTCGGGATTGTACACGGCGGTTTACCCAGCTTCAGATCTCGCTACGGCGGCGAGACCGTACGTGCTGCTATAACTCACTATAAGGCAAATAGCCGTGTTACAGGTTACAGCGAGTTGATTGTATGAAAAAGCTTGCCCTAAAGGCGTCCCTGGTCTGGCTTATATAGGCGGCCAGACGCAGGGGTACAAGGTTGTAACGTATCCGACAAGACTACAGAGTCCTAAACCTATCCGGCAAGTATGCCGCCTACCGCCTATGTCTTGATGGCTTCATGGGCTTCGGTCTTGGGCCTCCGTCTTGCCGGCATCCGCCTACCTTGAGTTGCCGGCTATCTGGGCCGCCCGGCAGGCAAAGCCTTAACCACCACTGCGGGCCACCCTGGGCTAGCCGGATTTGCCATGTTGGTGATACCCCTAGTTGGTATAACCCCAACAGCCAGCAAGCTTGTCGGTGACCCGGTTAGTAGAGGAAAACTTCTAGAAGACCCGGAGGCGGTTCAGGACTTGGAGGACACGAAGGCCAGAAGACCTAGAGTAGGACTCCAAGTCTGGGTAGAACCCGGGCTTACAATGTATGAAACCAGGAGACCCAGTCGTCTATATAAGCCGGTCCCTAAGTCATAGTTAGGCAGAACTTCTATGATTCAAGCTTAGGCGAGAGAACCAGAGAGAGAAATCACCGCTACCAAGCAAACCTTGTAACCTAGATCGAGATCCAGCTCTATTGTTGTAGCCGGGTTATCGAGATCGAGATCAATAATAGCATAGCAGGAAGTAGGTCTTTATCTCCAATGGAGAGGCCGAACCTGGGTAAACCCTTTGTCCGTGCACAGCTAAACAAACTCCCAGACACTAGCTACGCCTTGCCCAACACCTCAAGTTACCCCATGGTAACATCTGCCGTGTTAACCCCATGACACCAAGTTTCTGTGGCGCACCTGCATCACTGCGCCACAGAATTATATCAGTGGCGCATCCACCAGGGGTGCGCCACAGAAATATGTGCGCCACAAAAAGAAAAGTCCATGTGCCACAGAATACTTCTACATGCATTCGCAATTTGCTGCTGGCCGCTGTACAAATACAGGTATATATACAGGATTTATACAGATATACAGGATTTATACAGATATAATAGAAAAAATAATATAGTTGACACGGTATATGAAAACAGAAACATTACTATGTCATCACATTACTTAGAGCCTGAGATACATACATATAGTGACAAGTGCCAAATTTTTACACAAGTCATGATACAAAAGTTCATCATTTCACACATTACAACTAAAGTGGTCACCGCCTAAACTAGGATCAAATAGAGTACATAGCGGCGATGATGGTGAGCAAGAGCAGGAGCACGTTCATGGAGCCTTCTTCTGCATCGGCGCCGGGAATGGTTTATAGCCATTTTTCGTCGTCCACGTCCTGGTGTCATTCTGCATAGCTAGGCGTTCTTCGATGTCCCTCTGGCACAACCCTGGAGATGGATTGGGATATATATTGGTTAATAATATAAATAGAGTATGATTTATTCATCTAAGTGGACAAGTCTATAATAAAGAAAATAAAGAAGCACTTCTTGCGAGTGAGGCAAGTCTTTCTTTTATAATACATCATACCTCTGGCGTAGTGTAAGGACCCCCCCTTTTGTGTTGACATCTTCGACGATGATTTGCGATAACTGCATCTGGATGCAATGGAAGTCTTCTCTAAGCTCAGCATCGGTGATATCCCCCGCACATTTGGTCCATTCTGAGAGACTAGATGGCATCCTCGTTTTCTCTACATTTCGGACCAACCCTTTAATGTGATGGAGGACGTAGAAGGCCTCCTTCACGCTGCCAGGCTGCTGCTTGATGCAATGGAACTCGGTCCCATGCCTGAACCGGTGTTTGTTGTCATTTGTGAGAGATTCCCCCTTCTTTTCAAAGGGGCCTCCCTTTTGGGCCTAGCCCTCGAGAGCCTCATCGAGAACACCCTTTATTCTGTTGTAGTCTTTCTTCTTGCTCAAACTCCCCGAGTCAAAATAAGTAGCAATGGACCACCTCGGGCTTAGGATGATGAGTGTGCAGTACTTGTCCCTGCTCAACACAATTAAAACGGAATGTTGGAAATGATCTGCAATGGAAGAAATCTATAAGAAAGCATAAGATACGACGGCAGCGAGCGGATGTGTACTTACTCGGGAAAGAAAGGCAGAAGAAGGCTGTTCTTCCTCTTGTTGGTCAGCATGAACCTCTGGACGTACTCCGTGGCCATGGTCCGTGTCCTTGATCCTTCCACCAGCTGGCTGTCACGCATGTAATAGGGATCCACTACCGCGACGTACGGGGTATTATCTCTCATGATCTTCATCGCCACATTGAGTGTGTATAGGCGGACCAAGTTATAGTCCAGCCGTCTAGAGTGAAACAGCTTGAAGACATCCTTGTACGCTATGAAGAACAGATCCGTGGGAGCTTCAGGGACGAAGTCAAAGTCCTTTGGCACCTAGGCCGTGAACACTGGGTAATTTGGATTCTCGTCTTTAAGAAGGATGTCCTCTAGCGTCAAGATAGCTTGATGCAAAGAGTGCATGGGTCCTTGTGCGAAGCGGAGCAGCTCCGGAGGCAGTATCGGTTTACCAGCTTCATGAACTGGGGAAAGCCATCCGCACGACGTGATACCATGTCTTCATGACCCCAGATAGTCTTAGGAGCTGGCTGGCTCGCAGAGGCGCCTAGCCTCCTTCTCTTCCTGTGCTTCTTCTTCTTCATTTCTGGGGATTGTGCTCCCTCGTGAACCGAATTACGCAGTGTGCCAGGGCTAAAAACGTTAGCCGTTGAGCTTGATCGCCGGCCTCCGGAGGCGTGTCTTGAGATAAACCCTGGAAGTTCAGGCGCTGCGTGCATGTAGTGGGACGAGCAGGTTGACCGTGGTGAGCGCGGAAGGGTTCGTCATCCACATGTACAGGAGGCATGTACAAATCTTTGCTGGTGCCAGTGTTGAGGAAGGCATCGACGTCGACATTATCCTCATCATCGTCATCGTTGCCACCAAGCTGAGGTGCAACGGCTTTGTCTTTGGACGGTTGGTTGCGGTACAGACGTTCCCAACAGTATTTGGTGGTGGCTGGTGGTGGCGATGACTGCCGGTTCCTTCTGGGTGGTGGCCACAGCTGCTTGTGGCGCCTGTTCCTTCCCAACAGTTTTTTGTGTCGGCTTTGAGGGCCGAATGATCGGGGGCCGGAAGATCGAGGTGGCGCCGGTGTTGCGCTTGACCACCTGAAGACCCCCCCCCCAAGACGAATCTGGGTCTTCGGCCATTCCATGATCCACTTGAGGCATCTTCCAAGGACCATGTGGTCCTCGGCTCCCGGAGGTTGCATGGGTGGTCGATGTCACGAAACTCAGGCACTACCGTAGTCAACCTGACTTTCATCACGACCACGCTCATTCTAGTGTTGTGCATTTCGCGGGTCATTGGTTGTACGATGATGCCCTCTACGACTTCCTTCAACTCACCGCTGGCCCCCACGCTATGCAGGAGTATGCAAGGCATGTCCTGGGAGTCAACACATGTTGGGCATCATGAGATGGCAGTCATCAAAGGCATAGTTATAGAAGATGCCGCAGACTAACTAATTAGGTACCTTGGTGATGGTGTTGAGCTCGGCTAATGACGAGACAAGGGGGCCGGTGTCGGCGGCCGGCCTATCATTCTCCGGCCGCTCGTGTGCATTATCATTCACCGCCGCCACCGGCAGCGCTTGGTATCTTCCGCGGTAGGGGCGCCGGTGGGACCAAATGGAGCGGCGGCTGCGCCGCGGTGTTGGGCAGCGGGGTTACTAGGTCCAGCGACACGTTATTGCTGGAGTTGCTGCCGGTGAAGCTGGGCACATGTATCGGCCCCTGTCGACCTCCTGCATTCCAGGCAGCTAATCCCTCCACTAACCCAGGGGGTAAGATCGCCCGGAGCTTCTCCTCCACTAACTTGTCCACCGTGCTGGAGTCCACTTTCTCCTGCTGTAGTAAGTCCACCTTCTTCCTTAGCTCCACCACCTCGGCTTTATCTCTACTCGGCTTCCTCCTCTCCTTTCTCGTCTCGGTGTCCATGCTATAGTACTGGAGGAACTTCATGGTCGTACCAAAGCCGTACACATGGCCAGCTGACGCCGGCGGCGCCGACTTGTCCCTATTCTTATAAACGTTCGTCGCCCTGTTGAAAGTCGTGTCCCATGGCTCCGTTGACCCCTGGGACGACGGGCCGGCCTCAGCGTCAGCCTTCAACTCGTCCTCCTGTAGACAAAGGAAATTAAGGTGACCCATTAAGAAATATGGCTTCGTTATCTAATTAGATCAACGCAATGGATTTTGAGATATCCGCAGTAATTAAATTCCTTACCAGCACTTTCTCGAATGCCCTCACATCGTCATCGTCGGTGACGAATTCCCCCGTCGCCTTGTTCAGATACTAGCGGGACCAGACAAAGTTCCTAACCTGCTCGTCCGTGATTTTGTGCCACGGGTTTTCTTTTCCCAGACGTGCAACCTCGGCATCGATCCTCCTTGTCCCAAATGGGCTGTTTTCCTCGGTAACCGCCGCTTCCCAAATGGTGGTTACCTATGTTCAGGTCTCGCATATCCTTCCCCCACTTGGTCCATTTTTTAGCCTCCTCAGATTTCAAGGACAACTTGAATGCCTCAAACTCTTCTTGGTCGGCATCGGCTCTTTGGCACTTATCTTCTCCCAGCTGTCACCCTTATCAATCTTCTTCTTCACCCGGATTTCCAGCTGCTCAAGGCGGTGCTCATCTTCGTGATGGCTAAACTGTCCACCTTTTTGTTGAACGGCTCCGGGAACGTGTATCGTTGGTGAAACTTCTTGAGGAGGTTTTCGACCAAAGGCTCATTGGCCTTGCTTCTGAGGTCCTTCGTGTTGGTCGACACGCTTTCTCGGAGGATGCACCCAAGTTGCATGCCGTACCCTTTGGCAAGCTCCTTAGGCTCCACTGGTAGGCCACTTGGCGTGACCTCAGTGAACACGTCTGTGACGTTGCCGAGCGCTTGCGGTGTCCGATCCTTCCTTTGCTTCTTCTGCTTCTGAGCGGTCGGGTTGCTGCCACCACCACCATCCGTGTGGTCGCCACCATCGATGTTGGTGGCGTCTGATGCATGTAAAATGCATACATGAACTTTGCATTATTTTACTTATATTTCAATCATATTTGCATCATATAAGGGCTATATCACTGTTTTATGATGATTTTGGGAATATTTCACAAGTTCCCCTATTTTTCTGGAATTAACCCTGCGCAGGCAGAAAACCCTATTTTCCATGTTTTGATGTTTCAGGGACCCAAACGACGTCCAAATGACCTGCAAATTTACGAGCATCAATATTTGGAAGGAAGAAGACTTTGGAGCGAAGGAAGCAAACAAGCGGAGGCCCGAGGCCCAAAAGGGGGTGGCCCACGCGGCCACAGTACCTGGCCGCGTGGGGCCCACCATCTAGAGCCTCGGAGCTCCATTGCCGTCGATCTTTTCTCCACCGACTTCGTCTTGACCTAAAAACGACTATAAAAATAGTCCCCGAGGCCCTTCGGAAGAGAGGCGGCGGAGAAACACAAAACGAAGAAACAGGAGACAGAAGGCTGCCGTCGGAGAAGATCGGAGGGGGGAAACGCCACCGGAATCACTTCCGGAAGGCTCCTCCATCCCCCTCCGGCGTGTTCATCATCAACATCTACATCAAGATCTTCTCCAACATCTCCACCATCATCACCATGATGAAGGGGGAGTAGTCCACTCCCTAGACTTGGGTTTGTGGTGGTAACTTATGTATCTCTCCTCTCTTTGAGCTTCATTAATTAGTACCGTATGAGCTGCTGAACATGATTACGGTCATCTATGTAATTCCTATGGTGGATATTGTGGTGTGAGATGATAATTGTTATGTATTTACCGTTGTGTTGGATCTTTTATGACTTGTCATACTCTGGAGATATTCTATGATGCATGTGATGGTTCGATTTATGTATAATGCCTTGTTTATCCTGTCATGAGGTGATTGACACCACCAAGTGTAGATAGATGAGAGAGATGTGGTCATGCACACGAAATATGAATCATTGCACTAGTGTTTAGAATATTGTCCATTATGAAGTATGATGTATGTAGGTACGGGATGGCCGATGTGACAACGGCTTATGTATTGAGTGACACAATACAGCCCAACATTCTTTATCTGGGGGTAAAAAGGAAGAAGTATGATGTGGGAGTGACAGCAAACCACGCTAGCCTTACGAGGGGTGACCTAGCAACACAAATGATTATTTTCTTCCAACTATGAGTTTTAGAACATGTAGTCGTCATAGAAGTTTACCATGATCACCACCATAGATTGAGAGAGAGGACGAGTGAAACCATGAACCCATGTCCATTGTTCCTATAATAAACTCACACTTGAGCTTGTCCTCTTGCTGCATAGAGGATTGGGCTTTCTCTCTTTGAGAGCTATCACTTGTTACTATTTATTTTCAGCATTGCAACCATACATCCAAAAATACCAAAAACACTTGCATCTTTCATTGTTTTATTTATCAAACTTGCTAACCAATACCTTCAGCTCCTCGTGGGTTCGACAACCTTTTCTAATTGAAAGGTACTACAATTGATCTCCTGCACTTGGGAGTCATCAAGATACTTTTCTGGCGCCGTTGCTGGGGAGCATAGCGCTATTGGTAAGAAGTTTGGTAAGGAAACTTGAAACCTGAATTTTATTTACTGCTTTATCTCATTGTCACTATGGCATTTCTGAATCATGCCTCGCTGCATCTTGCTTTATATGAAAGTGCTTATGCCACTGCTCCTAAAGTGGTTGAAACTACTGTGTCTTAGGTACCTAAAGTGGGAATTAAAATTCCCATTGGTCATGTTAAAAGAGTAATGAAAAATCCATTTACAGGGGATGAAACTAAGTCTCCACGTGAACACGTGGAGACAATTGAAGAAATATGTGGTTTATTTAGGCTTCCTGGTATTTCTGATGATCAAGTAAAAAGGAATCTGTTATATTTGTCTTTATCTGGTAATGCTCGTGATTGGTACAGATCTCTTGATTAAGAGGTCACTATTGAATGGGGTATTTTGAGGAAGGTTTTTCTTAAATATTTTACTCCCCAAGAGAGCACTAATATTTTGCAGGAAGGGGAGGATAAGAACCTAAGCTTGGGATGCCCGTGCAACCCCAAGAGGATGATGAAAACATAAGCTTGGAAGAGGAAGTATGTGAAGAGGAGATTGAAATGGATGTGTTCCAATCTAAGCCTGGGGAAGAGTTGGATCTCCCAGCTTCACCATTAACAAATGATAGTAACACTCAAACTCAAAAACCTTTTGTTATTTATGAGAACCCAAGTTATGATGAATGTGATATTTTCAGTCCACCTACTATTGAGGATATAGTTTATGTTGATTATGATATGCCTCCTATATATGATGATTACAATGATGATTATGAATGTTTTACTCCCACTATCACTAATAGAAGGATTTTACTTATGTGGAGAGTATTAATATTTTATGCTTGTAGATCATGAAAGACATGCTTTATGTCATAATTATATTGATGAATTCATTCATGATGCTACTGAAAGTTATTATGAGAGGGGAAAATATGGTTCTAAACATTTCAATATTATTAAGTTTCCTCTCTTTAAGTTCAAAGTCTTGAAATTGCTCTTTTTTATCTTCCTATGCTACTTGCTTTGTGTTTCAATGATTTATTTTCTTACAAGATCCCAATGCATAGGAAGTGGGTGAGACTTAAATATGTTTCATATTTTTCCCTTGATGCTCACCTTTGCGTTTCAATTCTTATTCCTATGTGAGCATCATTAAAAAATCATGGCTGTCCAGAAAACAGATTCCTAAGCTTCACTGCGAAAAATGTTAAAAATCACAGAAAAGGAATTTTGACCTGAAATTTTACGACAGCAATCTTCAGTTATTAATACACATTTCATTAGTTCAAAATTTTCTGATTTGAGCAACGTAAGTGCCTCTGAAAATTCACTCTTTACGGGCTGTCCAGTTTTTGACAGATTCTGTCTTTATTTTGCATTACTCTCATTACTTGTGTTTTGTGTAGTTCTATTGATCAAAGAGCAATACACAACCATAGTAACAGTAGTTAATGTTTAGAATCAACTCATGATGTGTCTTTGCTGTACCTATGTGGATTTAATTTATGGAGACACTAACCCCTCTAATCAAGTTTTATGATGAGTTTTGTGTAAAGAAATTTTCAAGTGGAAGAGTTGAGGGTGATGAACAATGATCAAGAGGGACAAACACTCAAGCTTGGGGATGTTACCCCTAGGCTCACCCTACATATTCAAATAAGTACAAGAATTCAAGCTTGGGGATGCCAAGCCACCTCACTCCAACCATCTTGATACCAAGTAAGTAAGCCTAGCTATATGGCTATAAAGAAAGCGCTTTACGGGAGGCAACCCGGTTGTTTTTATTTTTGATTTTCTTTGTGTCCTCTTGCTGTAACAAGAGACTTAGTTTTTAGTTCTAGAATTTTTAATAAAGTGCCAAGTTTTACCCATTTTGGTTTGAAAAAGTTGCTATTTGCATTCGGAGATTTATTCCAGCACGAATCTGTGCACGGTATGATTTTTAATTCCTATTCTGTAACTCCGAATGAGCTGATATTTGAACTGTAGTTGCAACTTTTCATCCTCTGTATGCATGAATTTTTTCAGAATTTTTAGACAAATTTAGTAGGGTAGAAAAATACGTTTTGCTGCTGCTGTTTTTCTGGACAGATTCTGTCCCATTTTGTTTGATGCATGCTTTGAACTTTTAACTTGAATCTTTTAGATCCAATTGAGTTTATGAGTAGGCATACAACATTATACACTTTCTGGACATTCATATGAATTTTTGTTTAAGGATTATATGCAGCAAGAAATCTATTTGTTTATCACTACTAATGTCACCCCACAGAAAAGAAATGGGAGAAACGGTGTTTTGAAGTTTTTTCACAGGGATTAGAGGAGATGCACCAAGAGCTATCCAAGGATGGTGAAGACCATAAGCTTGGGGATGTGAAGACAACCCCACTGGACCTACACACTCTCGGTTTGCACACGTCTAACTTCTGTTTTTCGATCAATGCACTTTATCGCATAAACTTGGAGCGTCTTTTTGTTTGTTTTGGTTTGATTTTTATTTTGAGAGACCACCACATTATCATTTATATATGAGAGAGCTACTGGAAATTTGGGTTGAATATGTTGGATGCTATTATAGATTGGGAAAAGGGATGTTTGAGTTGATACATATAGTTGCATGATTCATGAGCTTGTTAATGAGTAGCAAGTGTTTTATCAAGAGCTATCTTTTATTCATGTTTTGATGCTGAATGTTACTTTACTTTGTTTAACATGGATTGGTTAGTTCTATGGACACTCATGCATGCATTTAGATGGTCAACTTTCTCCCTCTTGCTAGCCCAAAAATTCCAACAAGTAAAAACTTGTTTCCAACACCTTCAACCAAAGTTTTTCCAGTGAGTCCACCATATCTACCTATTAGCTTTATGCTATTCCGAGTATGTTTACCATGTTATTTTGTATTATTTATACCTCTGAATTAAAATGCTTATGTTATTGATTGTTATGGGAAAAGTTGGTTATAGAGCTCTCACGAACTTGATGCACACTTTACTTTTATTGCATTAATGAACATGACCATTGTGATTAAAATTATGATGTTATGAGCTTGACAAATGTCTTTGGTTGAGAGTTAGCCAAATGTGCTGTCACATGGCAAGCTTTCAACATTGCACTTCATTTCATTTAGTTGATGTCATGTACTTTTGTTTATGGATGCTTACCATGGGTGAAATAAATGAAGTAGGTTTAAATGAGTTTGTATAAATGGTTAGAGAGACGCCTGGGCCGCTAATCTAAGCCATGCATCATTCATGGTGGAAATTTACTTACATGCTATGGTGAACCTTCTGTGATACACCTTACAATAAAAAGCTATCAATGGTAAATAAAAAGGGTGTTGAGATTGTTCATTATGTTTGTTTGTCTTGTCATTTTGATATGGGCTTGTTCCATATCCTGGGACAAGAGGTACCCCAGTTGACGCTCTTGATGATACTATTTTACTTACAATGATATTTAAATTGAACTTGCTTTGTTTCCCGAGTTGAGTAACACATGGAGTAGGTACTCGTATTCAAGGGGCATGAGACTTTCAACCTGTACTTTGTCAAGCACACTACTCATATTTGCTTTCACTTTAAACTTAATCATTCAAGATGCTATGATAGGGGCAATGAGAGCTTGACACCAAGGATTACCACATTACAATCATTAACTTAAGTAGCATTCAGAAGTTAGATGAAACTTATTCATGCTTTACCTCTACTCATATATATATCTTTCCAAAGTGTCCACCTTTTATATTCAGATTTTCATCTACACTCTATGACCATTGTAGGATGTTCTTACTTATCATTATGCATACTTGTGGTCCATATTACTTTTTCATTTATGTTACACTTTGTGAATTATCATTGAACATCCTTACATTGAATATTTGATATCACTTCATAAACTATCTTGCATATTGCTACTCTTTTAAGAATGAACCATTTGACTCTATGTAGCAATAGTAATCATCTTTGATATCCATTGATAGTATTAAATTGCAAAGTCCATGTTAGTTTTATCACCTTCATACTCGAGGACGAGCATGGGTTAAGCTTGGGGATGTTGATGCATGTAAAATGCATACATGAACTTTGCATTATTTTACTTATATTTCAATCATATTTGCATCATATAAGGGTTATATCATGTTTTATGATGATTTTGGGAATATTTCACAAGTTCCCCTATTTTTCTGGAATTAACCCTGCGCAGCAGAAAACCCTATTTTCATGTTTTGATGTTTCAGGGACCCAAACGACGTCCAAATGACCTGCAAATTTACGAGCATCAATATTTGGAAGGAAGAAGACTTTGGAGCGAAGGAAGCAAACAAGCGAGGCCCGAGGCCCAAAAGGGGGTGGCCCACGCGGCCACAGTACCTGGCCGCGTGGGGCCCACCATCTGGAGCCTCGGAGCTTCGTTGCCGTCGATCTTTTCTCCACCGACTTCTTCTTAACCTAAAACCGACTATAAAAATAGTCCCCGAGGCCCTTCGAAAGAAAGGCGGGAGAGAAACACAAAACCAAGAAACAGGAGACAGAAGGCTGCCGCCGAAAAAGATCGGAGGGGGGAAACACCGCCGGAATCACTTCCGGAAGGCTCCTCCATCCCCCCTCCGGCGTGTTCATCATCAACATCTACAGCATGATCTTCTCCAACATCTCCACCATCATCACCATGATGAAGAGGGAGTAGTCCACCCCCTGGACTTGGGTTTGTGGTGGCAACTTATGTATCTCTCCTCTCTTTGAGCTTCACTAATTAGTACCGTATGAGCTGCTGAACATGATTACGGTCATCTATGTAATTCCTATGGTGGATATTGTGGTGTGAGATGATAATTGTTATGCATTTACCGTTGTGTTGGATCTTTTATGACTTGTCATACTCTGGAGATATTCTATGATGCATGTGATGGTTCGATTTATGTATAATGCCTTGTTCATCCTGTCATGAGGTGATTCACACCACCAAGTGTAGATAGATGAGAGAGATGTGGTCATGCACACGAAATATGAATCATTGCACTAGTGTTTAGAATATTGTCCATTATGAAGTATGATGTATGTAGGTACGGGATGGCCGATGTGACAACGGCTTATGTATTGAGTGACACAATACAACCCAACATCCTTTATCGGGGGTAAAAAGGAAGAAGTATGATGTGGGAGTGACAGCAAACCACGCTAGCCTTACAAGGGGTGACCTAGCAACACAAATGATTATTTTCATCCAACTATGTGTTTTGGAACATGTAGCCATCATAGAAGTTTACCATGAATGCATGACAATTGTGTGTACTTTTATTATCTATAACATGATCACCACCATAGATTGAGAGAGAGGATGAGTGAAACCATGAACCCATGTCCATTGTTCCTATAAGAAACTCACACTTGAGCTTGTCCTCTTGCTGCATAGAGGATTGGGCTTTCTCTCTTTGAGAGCTATCACTTGCTACTATTTATTTTCAGCATTGCAACCATCCATCCAAAATACCAAAAACACTTGCATCTTTCATTGTTTTATTTATCAAACTTGCTAACCAATACCTTCAGCTCCTCGTGGGTTCGACGACCTTTTCTAATTGAAAGGTACTACAATTGATCTCCTGCACTCGGGAGTCATCAGCGTCATCCTCATGGCCGCAAATACAACCTCTCGGGGTACCTGCAAATATTTCACAAATCTCGATTCCAAGGGCGTCTTCTTGCCTAGCACACACAAGCACCTCTGCACCTGTACAACCAAAAAAAAAGGATCATGTCCAGTGGAATATTTCACAAATCCATTGAAACTACTACTAGCTGCACGGTGCAATTTAGCACTGCACATTTTTGTGGAACTTTGCATCGGACAATATTTTTACATCTGTACTTGGATGTAAATTATATTCTTATGGGTTCCCTAAAATAGGAGATGCGTCTACCATGGAGTTTGTGGACAGGAGTTCAGTGAACTTACATTTTTACCACAAAGATGTGACTACAATGGGATATAGCACTGACTAACATGGATTTGGTTTAGTTTTCTTATGGCTGTTTTCAAATGGCGTTGGTTAAAATGCTTGTGGGTTACCCACAAAACTATCTACATTTTCTCCCCCTAGTAGAAAATTTACTTAGATCTAGCATCATATGTATACTGAATAAGGTTCATGAAAAACCCCTACTTCTCCCTATAAAAAATAACTTACATCTAGCATGTAACATCTACCAGATTTGTGCTCATGCTTATGCAAATAGTGGGAGTATCGGTGATCAAGCAAACACACACGAACGTAAGCACACAAAAAATACATGTATGACCAGTAGCCATCCAGCGTACACAAACCAAGTGCTTGCAAGCAAGTTTAGCAAGTGCTTGCACCGTAGCAAGCAAGCAAGCAAGCATCGCAGTACACAAACCAAATTGGTCATTTTACTTACTGAGGAATTTTATCAAACACCCTGTGAGCAAAGAAGAGAAACTTGGGGAGGGAAGGGAGGAGAAGTCGCAGCACCTCGCCGAGGGAAGGGAGGGGAGGTCGTCGACGACCAGCGGTGGAGGTACTCCTCGTGGGCGCGGATGGGCGGCAGACGGACGCGCCGGTGTCGAGCTGCCACAGCGAACGGGTCCGAGCTCGCGTGGGTCTGAGCGTGGCGCGGGTCCGAGCGCGGCGCGGATGGCGGACGGCGGTCCGAGCGCGTGGACGCGCCGGCGTCGAGGTGCTGCGGCGGACGGGTTGGCGCAGGGGGCGGCCGGCGGCAGTGAGTTGGCGTGGCGCCGATCGAGGGGTGGTTTACGCGCGGTTTCTTTGACTTGTGAATTTGGGAAGAGAGAGGCCGGCGTGGGGAGGGCCCCAAATGTAAGTGGGTGCAGAAAAATTCTGTGGCGCATCCTAGCCTGGGTGCATCACAGAAATGTGAGATTCTGTGGCCCATCCGCTGGAGTGATGCGCCACAGAATTGTGTGGCCTGAAACTTTAAAAAGAAGTCCTGCTGTTTCTTGACACCAACAGCAACATAGGCCAATGGTTTCCAAGCTGAAACATGGGGCAGCCAGGTTCGAATCCTGGCTGTCTAACATTTTTTTCTCTATAAAAAAATCTTTTTGGTTAAATTTAAATAAAGAACACAAAACATTTGTTATTCCTTAAAAAAATATATTTTTGGTTATATTTAAAGAAAGAACATACACACATTTTAAAGAAAATAATATACACACAATTGTTAGTAGAAAATTATTTTATTCATGATATACATATATATGCTTGTCTCACACACACACAAATTAATACACAAAAAACGTCTTCTTCGTCCCGGCCGGTTCCGAGCTAGCTTCTCTTCTTTCCCTTCTTCGCGGTTGAATACTTTAGGCCGGGCACCTTGAGATTTCTTCGCGTGAACGGACAACCTTTAGTAGGTAGGGAGGTCTTCCTTCTTTGTTTATTAGTAGTCGGCATGTCGAAGTACTTGTCGAATTCCTCCTCGATCTTCGGATCGCCGTTCTTGTCCAAGTCTTCCTCGTTGGCGTCTCCTTCCATTCCGATGATGCTCCTCTTTCCTCTCCTCACGACAACACGGCTAGGCTTTGTGGGGTTGGTAATGAAGAAGCATTGCTCAACTTGGCTAGCGAGTACCCATGGCTCATTTTTCGCGGAGGCGTTCTTCGATTTGGCATCAGGTATTACCATGGTGGTTAAATACCGGCCTTCTTTGACGACATCCTTAGCCCGTCTCACATGGAACATTGGCACCGACTCTCCACAGTAGTTGAGCTCCCATATCTCCTTGATCCTTCCGAAGAATCTTTCCTTGACAGTAGCCTCGTCATCGCCGTAGGATAACATAGTTACTCCTGAGTTTTGATATTCGCTATTCATGTCCTTTTCCTCGGTGCAGAATCTGAAACCGCTGATGTCGTATGACTGATAGGTCCTTATGTTGTGCCCGGGGCCCTGTGATAAGGAGAATATGAGTTTTTCATCTTCCGTAGATGGCGTTATGCTCGCTGCTTGAACCAGTTGCCTTTTCTTGAACCAACGCGTGAAGCTGGAGTTGTGCTCTCTGGTTACGTCTCCCTTCTTCCTCCGCCAGCCCAGGTCGATGTAATTCTGCTCGATTAAGCTTTTGTGCTCTTCCACCCAAGGTTCGATCAATTGTAAATGTTGTAGCATGACCGGTGAGCCCTGTCAAAGTCGTCTTTTCGACCATGAACGCCGACAAAGAGTGAGCGGTAGCCCTCGCAGTGACCAAATCCATCGAGCCTGCCGAGGTGCTTCCTGGTGGGCAGACCAACATCCTGGTTCTCGATGCTTAGATAATTCTGGCAGAAGGAGATGCACTCGTAGGTTAGAAAGCCCTTGGCCATGCTTGCGTGTGGACGGGCCCTGTTGCGAACGTATCCTTTCATGACACCGTTCTGCCTTTCGAACGACATCATGTAGTGCAGGAACGTCGGCCCGAGCTGCCTGATGTCATCAACGACATGGAGAAGGAGATGCACGTAGATATCAAAGAATGCGGGCGGGAAGTAAATCTCGAGCTCGCATAGTATCAGCACGATCTCTTCCTGTAGCCTGTCTAGTGATACGTCTCCAACGTATCTATAATTTTTAATGTTCCATGCTTGTTTTATATCAATTGCTACATGTTTTGCATTTACTTTATGGCACTTTTATACATTTTTTGGGACTAACCTATTAACAAGATGCCGAAGCGCCAGTTCCTGTTTTCTTCTGTTTTTGTATTCCAGAAAAGCTAGTCTGGAAATATTCTTGGAATTGGACGAAACTTCACGGATATCCCTATTTTTCCAGAAGACATCAGATGGAGTGAAGAAGCAACAGAGAGGAGCCACAGGGGCCCCACACGCCAGTAGGGCACGCCAGGCCCCTTGGCCGCGCCCTGGTATGGTGTGGGCCCCACGGGGGTCGTCAGCCGCCGCCCTTTCGCCTACTTATTCCCCCCGAGAAAATAACCCTAAGTGCCTGAGCCATTATCCACGAAAAGTTCCAGAGATGCCGCCGCCATCAACCCTAGCTCGGGAGGGTCCAGAACCTCTTCACGGCACCCTGCCGGAGAGGGGAATCGTCACCGGAGGCTTCTACATCGCCATGCCTGCCTCCGGAGTGATGCGTGAGTAGTTCATCCTTAGACTACGGGTCCATAGCATTAGCTAGATGGTTGTCTCTCCTATTTGTGCCATCATGATTAGATCTTGTGAGCTGCCCTACATGATCAAGATCATATTATTGTAATGCTACATGTTGTGTTTGCTGGGATCCGATGAATATTGAATATTATGTCAAGTTGATTATCAATCTATGCCCTATGTTATTTATGATCTTGCATGCTTTCCGTTACTAGTAGATGCTTTGGCCAAGTAGATGGTTGTAACTCCAAGAGAGAGTATTTATGCTAGATAGTGGGTTCATGCCTCCGTTTAATCTGGGACAGTGACAGAAAGTTCTAAGGTTGTGGATGTGCTGTTGCCACTAGGGGAAACCCAACGATGCTATGTCCACAGGCATATTTGTTTGTTTACATTACGCGCTTTACTTAATGCGATTATCCGTTGCTTGCAACTTAATACCAACGGGGGACTCGGATGACAACCCGGCGGTGGATTATTAGTCATAGACGCTGTTGGATAACGGTCTATGTATCATGTCGTAATGCCCAATTAGATATCATAGTAATCATCATGCCATGTATTTGCATTGTCATGCGCTCACTATTTGTCAATTGCCCAGCTGTAATTTGTTTACCCAACATGTTAGTTATCTTTATGGAGAGACACCACTAGTGAACTGTGGACCCCGGTCCATTCTTTTACACTGATTAAACAACCGCAAACTGCAAACTGTTCCTTTTTCATTCTCTGCAAGTAAACATCATTTTCCACACCATACGTTTAATCCTTTGTTTTCAGCAAGCCGGTGAGATTGACAACCTCACTGTTTCGTTGGGGCAAAGTATTGTGATTGTGTTGTGTGCAGGTCCACGTCAGCGCCGGAATCCCTGGTGTTGCGCCGCATCATATTTCGCCGTTGACAACCTTCAGAAGAGTTGTTGCTCCTACTGGTTCGATAAACCTTGGTTTCATACCGAGGGAAAACTTGCTGCTGGACTACATCAAACCTTCCTCTTGGGGTTTCCCAACGAGCAGGCACGCCTTGCATCATCTAGCTGCCTCACGCCGATCGACTTCCTGTTGACGACGTCGAAAAATTTGCAAAGGGCAAGCAACGTATCACGGACGTGCTTGTCCATTATCCCTCGGATCGCAATGGGAAGTATCTGCGTCATCAGCACGTGAAAATCATGAGACTTCATCCCGCTGAACCTCTTCTTCGTTGCATCTAGATATCTGCTTATCTTCCCCGCATAACCGTGAGCAAATTTGACTCCTAGGAGGCACCTGTAAAACTGCTCGAGCTCCTCCAGACTCATAGTGAAGCAGGCAGTGGGAAGCACCACCGCGTTCTTCTTTACCCTTTTTCGATGACCTTGAGTCCCTTCCGTCTGATCATCATCATCATCGTCGTCATCACTATCGGGGGCCTGAAGATCTTTCCTGACGCCAAGACATTTCAGATCGTATCTTGCTCTCGTCCCATCCTTGTTCTTTTCCGACATGTTGGAAAGAGTGCCAAGCAGACTCTTCGTGACATTCTTCGTAATGTGCATTACATTGAGGCTATGGGGCGTGTGGAGGACCTTCCAGTACTCCAAGTCGTGGAAAACAGATCTCGCTTTCAATACACCCAGCAGCGGATCTACCTCGGTCGCTTCTTTCCCGGCGCAAGGCACTCCTCCCAATTTTTCAAAAGCTCATCGATTTCTGTTCCGCTCCTAGGCACGGTGCTCTTTCGAGCTTTGTAACACCCCAAAATTTCGTCCCTAATTTTAGTGGTGTTTTCCGACACCTGAAAAACTTTTTCCTCCTATCCTAAATATTTCTTCAAATCTTTCGAGGCGATTTGACTTAGAGTTTGCCCTCTCTTGAAATTCCGGAGGACTTCCCTACCCATTTCTAGAAGACCCGCCCAAAAATATTTCATACTCCGTTTCAATATTTTCAATTTCGGAGTTAACTGTTAAATGTCGGCTCCGATCCCAATTTTATTCGATCAACTTAGGAGTCTCGGAAAAATCCTCATAATTTAGGGAGTTGCATGTTTTTGCATTTCCTACACCTCTTCCGTTGAGCTCAAACTCGTTCGAGCAAGTTTTAATCTACTTCCTTTGTAAGCCCAAAAACCGATGCCGGTACGCGGCTTAGCGGACACTTTATCCAAAACCTTATTTGGAGGCAACCGTTTGAGCTCAAACTCCGCGGACCATCTCCTAGCATCCAAACCTAGCCAGGGGAATTTTCTGGATTTATTTTAAAATCGAAAACTTCCTTTGGACATTTCATCGAA
Organism: Poa pratensis; assembly: GCA_947311845.1. Taxonomy (NCBI): domain Eukaryota; kingdom Viridiplantae; phylum Streptophyta; class Magnoliopsida; order Poales; family Poaceae; genus Poa; species Poa pratensis. The sequence goes on along the minus strand of CAMZMU010000103.1, from coordinate 29,979,187 downwards.
CACCTTCGGAGCAGATTTTCAAATTTGCTAAAACCCTAAACCTCTGCTTACTGCGGTGGTCGGTGGCTGATCCCTCTGCTCCAGTGCACCTCGTGCCTCCCCTGTGCGTCTAGCTTCTCCTTATCTCCTCCACCGACAGCACAGGGCCATGAGAGATATTTGTGGAGCTTCTCCCGTGCCCTCCCCTTCTCCCATTGTTCTTCCTCTCCCACTGTCTACAAAAGAGCTGAGGGCAGCCACACACCCACTCTCCCCTCACTCCTCTCCACTCCCTCACCCTGCCCTCCCTGGAACCAGCAGGGAGAAGAAACCCTGGGTGTCCACCATAGCCATGCTCGGCTGAGCACGGCAGCCCCGAGCCGTGGCCTCTCCCCCCCTCTAGCCGCAAGCACCTCGAGCCTCTCCCTCAGCAGCACCACCACTTGCTCATCCCTTCCCTGCCGTCCTCGAACCAGAGCAGCAGCACGGTGGAGGAGCCGCCCGTGCTCGACTCCGCCATGGCCGTGCTGGCCAAGCTCTCGGGAGGCCGCAGCCGTGGCTTCCCTCCCAGCCCGAGGCCGTCCCTAGGCGCGGTGAAGATCCACGGTTCCATCCCCGCCGTCGGCCGGCGTTTAGGCGGTGCGGAGCATCGCCGGCAGGCTCCACCCGTGCGGCCTCCATGGCCGAGCCACGGCCGAGCTCACGCCGACGCCGCGGTGGCCCTCCCCCTGCCGCCGAACTCCCTCCCCGGGCGCGGTGGACCGCGTCCACCCACCGCCGCCGTTCCCCGCCGCCCTTGCCCCTCCGAGCCGCCGTGCCGGCGAAGCGCCGAGCCGCCCGTGCCCGCCTGCACGGAGAGGACGGCCGTGTCGCCGATCCGTTCCCAGCCCGTTTTCTCCTTTTCCACCCCGTTACGAACCGTTCCCCAGCCCAGTGGGCCAGCGGCGGATCTCAGCCCACCAGCGGCCCGGCCAGCGCAGCGCTGGCTCGTGCGCGTGCAGCACACGGCCGTGGCCCAGCAGCGGCCCGCGCCGTTTTTTTTTTCCCAGATCTATTTCTTTTCCTGCTGGACCAACTTTCGAACATCCACAACTTTTGAACCGTAAGTCCGTTTTCAGTGATTCAAATTTCTAAATCTTTGTCTCGACGAGCTCTTTCCGGTGGTACTGATTTCATCTCATTCCGAAATACTTCTATGAGGTGCCCTTTGTACGTGCGTTCCGGAGTCCGTGGAACGGGGCTATCGCTGCCCTACGCCGCGGAACCAACCCGACCTCTCCAAGCCCAAAGGATCCCCGTCTTCGGAGGCAAGCTAACCCCTTGCTATAAGCCATCCCGCAATGCTTGTTTGTTGTTTGCCTAATACCATGCCGGGTGTTTATGTCTGTCTACTGTTATGTCTGTCTGCTATTATTATTGCCTGTCTGTTTGTTGTCCATACCTTATTTGAGCCTTGTCTTGTTGCATATATCCTGCTGCATTTTAAATTATTGCACTACCTTATAACTGCTTATCTGTGCATCACTCACATTCCCGAGACAATGGCCGGTGGTACCGCCTCAGTCAAAGGAATGGGGGAATTATTACAACTGTGCGTCTCGCGCTTGCGGGGCTTTGTTTGCTTCTTTCTTCTTCGCCGAGGTGAGGAGCGGACGAATGTCGTCGTATGATCCTCGGGGTTGGGGGCATTTGCCAAAAGACTTGTCCCTCCGTCAAATATGGTTGGCATAGACCACCCGGACTGCGACGCTGGGAGCTGCCTTTCCATTTGGTTCTTATTGCCGAGATTGCTGACACCACGTCGAGGTAACCCTCGAGTGGAATGGATGCTCTCTCATTCTTATGAGTGCTTTTCGGTTCATTCTTTTACGGTGACACCGGCTGGGGTTACCGCCACCATCATCCGTTGAAACATTATGCTATTATTCTGTGAACACTAACGGCCGAGTGACACCGGCTGGGGTTACCGCCACAGTCACCCGGATATTATTATTATTGTTATGTTGATATTTATACATGCAAGTGATATGTTTATTCGGTGCTGTTCTTGTTATGTTGCTAATGCCTTGTTGTTTGTTGATGTATGATGTTGATATCGTGATCATTATGCTGGACTAATCCTCTGTTTTGGGACTTGTTGTGATAAAACTTTATTAAATGAAACACCCCTCCAAACAACGATAGGGTCAGTCCATGGTGCCACTAATCTGAACTTTGAAAGCAGGACCATCGTCGTCTCATGGGAGGACCGTGACCTAGTAGGTTGTTGAGCCCCTTTTGTGCCATCCATTGGGCGCAGTCGTTCGGTTGTGCTGTCCGAGGGTAGAGGTCGACAGGCACGGGTTCGACTGTGATAGGTAGTCCGGAGCTAGGCATACCTGGTCGCGCCAGGGGATGTGCCGGATTTACTTGCCCGTTGTGCCATGCGCATAGGGTGGTGCGGGAGAGTGTCTTAGCAAGTGGACCGTCACGAGAGTGGATTTTGCTCAGTGCGACTTTGGGCGTGACAAACCTGAAGTGTCGGCTGAGTGGGGTGCATTCTGATAGGTGGTAACGCAACCTCTCGAGAGTGTCAACCTAGCAAGCTATCCTTGTTCCTGGGATATGGAACAACAGTTCAGTGTCAGTCACACTGTGTGTCCTCGTCGTGTCCGGAGGTTAAACTTAAGATTTATTTGAAATAAAGATGAACAACCTGATTTCATTAAATGAACAATAAGATGATGCAGGGAATGTTACTTGAGATGTTGATGGTAACACGTGATATGAGATGGCGGTGTGATCGTTGGGAGCCTAGAATTAGGCCTGAGCCAACATCAACCGTGCATGTCCAGAGTGGAAAGTTGAGGCCAGAGGGCCTAGCAGTGATCACAGGTGCTGTGGGTTTTATTTGGTACCAACTGGTACACTCGTTTACTCGTCACAGGTAAGCTCGTTGTGTGATTGCCGGTGCACGATCCAACCCCACCTGGCTTGAACTCTGTACTGGTGATACCCCCATTGTTTGCTTATGCCCTGTTTTGCTTGCAATGCCATGTTACGTTAAGTTATATACATTGGTTTACCTAGAGTAGACACTTGCCATGTGTAGATTTTATTTCCAAAGTATATCTTGCTGCATGATTGTTGGATTGTTTGTAGTGAGTGGCGAATTCTTGCTGAGTGCATACATAATGTACTCACGGGCCTTGTGATTGTGGCCAGATATTGGCGAGGATTCATCTTCCACCTTAGCGAGGATTTGGAGCCAGAGCGTGCTAGGATCAGTAGCCCAGCCAGATGCCTGTGGAGTGGAGCCGCTCCAAGTCGTTGCCATAGCCGTCTTCCGCTGCCAGTTAAACTCTGTCCTGAGCCATGCTTGGCTTGATATTTTGTCATGCCTTGATGGCCTTGTAAACCATTTGTAGCACTTCTTGTGCCTGATTGTGTAATGATTTCCACCATGTTGCACTGTCGCGACGTGCGGCCAGATATCTTGGGCTGGCGCACGGGACGACCGCCTCTCTGGTAATATGTGCCAGGGAGGGGTGTCACAAGCTTGTCCTTACCATTGAACAGGTCACCGCGTTTCCTCCACGGGTGATCCATGCGAAGCCACCTTCGAGCCCCTGGGAACACGGTTTTCGAAGACCCGGAATCCCTTGGTAGCTGGAGATGCGGGGTCTCATCCATGCACCTGACACATGCGTAGAATCCGTGGCCTACCTGAGCCGATACATATGAGCAAACAGGATAGTCCTGCATCGTCGTGAGCAACGCGGCTCTCATGTAGAAATAATCTCCAGTGTAAGCATCCCACGTACAGGCTGGTGTCTGCCACAACGTGGCTAACTCCTCTTTGAACAGCGCGAGATACAGATGTATGTCGACACCTGGTTGTTTCGGCCCCTGAATGACAATACTCATGTGTATGTACCTTTGCTTCATGCACAACCACGAGGGAAGGTTGTAAGGCCATACAAACATGGTCCAGGTTCTATGCGTGCTACTCTGGTTGCCGAACGGATTGAGTCCGTCGGTGCTCATACCCAGCCTGACGTTCCTTGCGTCGCCCCCGAAATTTTTTAAGGCACTGTCCAATGCTTCCCACTGGCTAGCGTCTGAAGGGTGTGTCAGGATCCTGCCCTTCTCCGGATCTTCTTTGGGCTTCTCCCTTTCCGTATGCCATTGCATGAGCTTTGCTTCCTTAGGGTCCACGAAGTACCGCTGCAGACGGGGAGTGATAGGAAAGTACCATACCACTTTTCGAGGAACTTTCTTGTTCCCAGTACTCTTGTACCGTCCGTGGCCTCACACCGGACATGTGGTTCTGTCCTTGTACTCGCCCCGATAAATTGCGTAATCATTGATGCAGGCGTGGTATTTAACGTGCGGCAGGTCAAGAGGGCACATGACTTTCTTGGCCTCCTCGATACGAATTGGCAATGTGTTCTCCGCGGAAAGACGATCGTGCATGAATTGCATGTTCTTGGTGAAGATCACATCGGTCCATTTGTTTTCTGCCTTCATCTCCAGAGCATCAAGCGTTACTTGCAAGCGCGTATCCTGGGGCCGACACCCAGGATACAACGGAGTCCTCCCGTCTATCTCCATTTGCGCCAGCTTGGCTTTCTTTCTGGCTGCAGCTCTGGCATTGCTCGTCTCCTTGAGGAGCAGTTCTTGAACATGAGCGTCCCGCAAGGCCGACATTAGCGGGGTCTACGTGCTCGCGTTTTCTCCACCACCATCTACTCCTTCATCATGACCGTGTCCGCCGGCATCTCCTTCGTCATGATGATCTTGTCCGCCGACATCTCCTTCGTCATGATCATCTTGTCCGCCGACATCTCCTTCGTAATGATAACCATGTCTGGGAGACTCTTCGTCTTCTCGCCCGCCCTCGTCTTCATGCGCACCATTTGCTGTCGGCGCCTGGTTGAAGCCTAGCATGAAACCGCGCCTGGGTAGGTGATCCTCCAATTGTCTGGAATTAGGGTCGATCCAGCTCATGAGTTTGCTTTTTTGACACGGACATCTCATCTGGCGCCTGTTGCACCGAATCATTTCCGACTTCGCTTCTTCCTTGTATCTACTGATTCGACCGGAGCTCATGTTGATGACCATGGTTGCCTACGCGGTATACATAGAGCAGAACCGAGAAACGAGAGTACGTTAATTAGAACCGCAACATGCACACACACATACACACACATGCATGTTCGACGGAAAAATTCGGCATGACTTCTCCTAAAAGTAGGACATATGGGTGGTGCAAAAATTTGCCGAAATGGAAATGAATCAACATTTCGACAAACATCCATGCACCACGCCGGCGCAAGCAACAACAAAAAGCAACAACATGCAAATATTCATGCACACCACACAAGCTTCATGTATAAACATCGTCTTGCCATCGTGCAAACCGCCCACGCGCGACAAGCGCTTCACCTACAACAAACATCCATACATGTACACCGCCGGCCACACAAAACATGCATATGCATGTCCATCCAACAATACTCACCTAGTAGATTCGTTACCGAGACGTGACCGTGATCGATGAGAGAGAGTGTGGTGTTGGAGAGAGAAAATAGTGGAGAAAAAGAGATGTATTGGGAGAGGAGGAGGGTATATATGGAGGCTCCCCAAGCCCTCACCAATTATCTATCGAACAAAGTAGGTTTAACTACAAGAAATGGAGAAAAGTATGGGCAAAATGGGATGGGAGGGAGGAGGAAGACGAGCTGGGTGGGAGGAGGGAGAAGGTCACAATGGGGGTGGTAGGTAGGGGATGCAACCTTTTTGTAGATCTGGAGAACTATTTCTGTGGCGCATGCAATCCCATGCGCTACAGAAATGTTGCTTTCTGTGGCGCATGGGTCTGCATGCGCCACAGAAACCAGCATTTCAGTGGCGCATCCAGACCCGTGCACCACAGAAAGTGACCCACCCAATCATTGGTGGCGGGGTCCACCTTATTTCTGTGGCGCATGGGTCTAGATGCGCCATAGAAAGTTTGATTTCTGTGGCGCATCCAGACCCATGCGCCATAGAAAAGGCATCGGAGCATCCAATCCAGACGTTGGTGGTGGGGCCCACAATATTTTTGTGGCGCAATTGTCTGCATGCGCCACAGAAAGGGCATGTTCAGTGGCGCACGGGCAGCCCATGCGCCACTGAAATCTGTGGCGCACAACAGGGGATGCGCCACTGATAAACTTCTGTGGTGCACCGCCAAAAAGGTGCGCCACAGAAAGGGGATCCACCTATAGCTAGTTTCCTAGTAGTGAGGGTGGCCGAATGATCCAGTTGACTCATGAATTTGTCCACCTCCATCGTGGCAGTGCTACATTCAACAAACATAATAACCCAAAAATTCATCTCATTGAGCCATATTATCGAGCACTTGATGGTCTCCGTGGTCGTGTGCGGCTATAGCTGCTGAACGAGCCAGACGGCGAGGTGTGGGGTTGTCCGACAATGGGGTAAGAGCCGCCAGACAAGGGAGAGCCGTCGCCGTCACCTTCATTTTCTTCTTTGTGGCCTCCGCCTCTTCAAGTGTCTTCACGGCCTCTGTCGGCTTCCTCGCTCGTTTGGCACCAGCCGGGGCAACTAGAGGGCGTCCAGTCGTCATCGTCTCCGCTGAGGCCTTGCCGCTGCCCTTGCCGGCCTTGGTGGGTGGTGCGCCAGTGGGCCGCACCACGTTTTTCTCCACCAGCCTCTTTCTTGCCGTCGGCGGGGCCGTGGGGGTCATAAATGGTGGCGAAACACCGGCAACTGCAAGAGAGTGGGAGGCGGGTTCGAGGATGTGAGCTCCGGTTCTATTCCGACCGGAATTAGGGCAATCGCCACCGACGTTGAGGAGATCGGTGGTTGGAGGCGGGAAGTGGAGCGGCTGGGCGACGGACCAACACTTCCATTTTGCATTGGTGAAACAATGTCGAGGATGCATTCCCACTTATCCATGAAGCTAGATTCAGCGCACAAGGAATCAATGATACCTTCATGCCATTCACTTATTTAGATCTTATCTCATCAGTGCCTTTCGCATCCTCTCAGTAGCTAGATCTCCGTCTTCTCCTTTTTCCGCCATCCCCATGGCGAGGTTTAAATTAATCTACCACCATACTAGTGGTAGACTCGATTGTTATTCTTCCTTTGTCTCATGGTCAGATCCAGTCTCCCACCCTTTCCTTTGGCGTCCCAAATGGCAAGATGCGGCAATAATAAATATTATGTATTTATTATTTGTGTAATTTTATTATTTAATGTCGCTTAGGAAATTACAGGCTATTCTTTTGATTTCACCTAAGACAATGTAAGACACGTGTCACGTACAGGCGGATTCACATGTTGACACATGGAAACAAAACAACAACGACACCTAGAAACCATGTGAACTCGGCTTCGAGCAGATCTCTATAAATAACGATGAAATCACATCCACTCACATGAGTAGTTATTAGAGCCCAAAGAGTCCCCCTCCACCATGGCTCGCCTCTCTTCGTTCCCCACTCCTTTCTTTGAAACATCACAACTAATCTCTCCCTCCGACCGTATTCTGAAGTAACGACGCTCTCTTGTTACTTCGGCGAAACATTGAGGACGCTACCCTTGTCCTCCATATAGCTAGATTTGTACCGTGGGGAGTGATGCCTTCCATGTCATCGCCATGTTTAGATCTGGTCTCCACATGCAACAAGTGATCCCTTCCTCATCCTCTAATTAGTTGTAGCCTAGATCTGGTTCCCTTTCATCGCAATGGTGAGGTTCAATTATCCTTTCACTACCACCCTTGTGGGTAAATCCGATTGTCCATCGCAGTTTGCCCCATACTCAGATCTAACCTCTTCATCCTCGCGACAGACACATGTGACACGACAATGACCAATGGTATGTGCCTATCTCTTGTTTTATTTTATTCCGTAATCCTGGCTCGATGCATAGTATTCATGTAGGGAAAGAATTATCCAAATGGATTCCGACAAACTAGATTTGGTAATCCATCCAAAATCCGGGTGGGGGGGTTGGTTTGTTGGAGAACACCCACATGGAAATAGGTCGGGCCAATCGAGGGTTTGTTGGAGAACCCCGCCCCCCCCCCCCCAATTTCAGCGGGATCTCATGCTCTCAGTTTATGTCTTGTTTGTTGGTGGCTTCAAGCTCTGTTAGAGCAGGCAACCAAATATAGGTACCGAATTGGCTTTTGATAACGTTGTGTGTTCGGGAGCGGGAGCAACTAGATGATCGAGTGCAAAATTTATTCAATTGAATGAAAAATAGGAATGGAGGGGTGGGCATTAGAGAGGGGTGAGCACACCAACAATATTCTAGGTTTACATGGCACATGGTTGGTCATTCTATGAGCCAATTTGGCATTTGAAACACTGGAGGTACAGTAAAAATTTAGCAATCATACCAAATTGACATATTGTGGCGAACTTTCCTTTTTTTTTTTTGACATGACATGGCTACCTGGGAACTTTCCATGTTAGCGTTTGTTGTTTTTCTGAATCTGAAGCTTGCTTGGTAGAGGACAGTACAATCCACCTACGACATATGGGAATATCATTTGTTTTCTGCAAGGAAAATAAGCTCGGGGAGGAAAAAGGGCATGCTCGCAGCTCGCCACGTACCTAGGGTAGCGCAGTCCATCCTAGGACCGTTCGTTCGTCCATCGCAGCTAGGGCATGCTCGCAGCTAGGGCTAGGGCAACTGCACAGGCCGTCCTCGGAACGTCCGTCCGTCCGTCCCCTGGCCTGACCGGCGGCTGATCCAGCACGATAAATAGCCCCCCTCCCCTCGCTCCCGGCGTGAGTGCGTGACGGTCCCCACTGCTGGCAGTGTACATCTGACTGTCAGTGTCAGGGCGAGAGAGGGAGCGGCGGCAGGGATGGAGAACGGCGGCGGTAAGGCGTTCCCCGGAGAGAAGAACGGGAAGGCGGTGCAGGCGCTGCAGCTGACCATCAGCGAGGTGCAGGTGCTCCTGGAACGCAACCGGATGCTGATCCAGGAGATCGGGCAGAACCACGAGGCCCGCGAGGTGGACGGGCTCTACCGCAACGTCGCCCTCATCCGCGAGCTCAACGCCAACATCAACCGCGTCGTCAGACTCTACTCCGACCTCTCCTCCGCCCTCGTCCGCTTCCTCCCCCTCGACGGCGCCGACCCCGCCAAGAAGAGGCAGCGCCCTCCCCAGTAGAAGAAGTAGACCAGCAACCCCCTCCTCTTCTCTGTTCTGATTTAGATTCGTGTCGTTTTAGCGTTGATCTGAGATGTGGACATGGGCGGCTTGTTGTGTATCAGGGATGCAGTCACGCAGTAGTGCATGGCTGTGTCAGGGAATGTCAGGGCTTGTTGTATCTTAAGATATTCAAGTGCAATTAATGAACATCTGATAGCCCGAAGCTTGATTCTTGCCAATAGTTGAAAGATATATTGATGTCGCATGCATAGTTTTGGTTAGACATACAAGTCAAAAGAACAGTTTAGTTCAAGGGACCTGAGGTAAATATCGATGGGGCTTTCAACCATATCAGAAGTTCTGAAGGCTGGGGTTACATCATTCGCAACCAGGCAGTCGATTTCGTTGCTAATAGGTTGGGCAAGTCCATGCATTTGAGAGATCCTTTGCACTCTAAAGTGGTGACATGTCTTGCCGCTCTTGATGTAGGATTTTTTTTTTCGAGTAAAGTCTCGAAGAAGGCAGGGCGTTCCTGCAATTCGTATAGAAGAAGAATTGAACCAGTTTATAAGGAAGACCGGGCCCAAAAACCACACAGATGCCTGTTTATGAGGAAAAACAGGGCCAGAAAACCACACAAGCGAGGGGACCGTCGCCCACGCGGCGTAAGCCCACCAAACGCCACAAAACACACCACCAACTCCGGGGCCGCCGCCCCGACTTACACCACTCGGCATCAAAGCCGCACATGAGCCACAACGCCGCACGGCCCAGCCGTCTCGTAGCCCTTGCTACCCTCGCTAAAGACGACCGCTCGCAGACCTCAACGTCGCGCCAAATCCGGGGCCGCTGCCCCGGCGTAGCAATCAGGTCAAACTCCGCATTGCCCGGAGCCGAACCAGCCGGGTCGACACACTTTCTGCCCTCGCATCACCAAGTAGCCACCCAAACCTCGCTATGCGAACGTCCTGCCCCATAGGACCGTCGATGTAGAGGGAACCGAGGCCGCCGCCTCGACGTACCTCCACCGTCCGGGGTCGCCACCCCGGCATCCGCCTCTCCTGACCACAGAGCCATCCCGCTCAAATGCTGCGATACCGAAGCACCGCGAGGGCCAAGATCTCCAAGGCGACGCCTCCAACAAGGAAATGACGTGTCTGTCACCGTCGCCCGCTCCGAGGGAGCTTAGGTTTTCACCTGGAGATTTTGAAACCACTCGCGTCGGTCAGGATCAAAACTCCACGATGACGCAAACAAGAAGGGAACGACGCCGAAGGCGCCGCCGTCATCGGCACCGACCGGAGTCGATGCAAGGCTTTTGCCCGGAGCTTGATCTGCCCGTGAAACGCCGGGAGCAGCAAGACGAGCAGAGGGATGCTGTGGTTCGTGCCGTTGCACGCCAGAACAATACCGTGGCGCCTCCTGCCGCGGCGGTCACCGCCGCACCATCTTCCATGACCTGGGGCCGCCGCCCCAGCATGCCCGCAGCACCCAGCGCGCCGGTGCCTCCGCCTGCATGAAGCGACGCGCACGAGGTCTCCGCCTCAACATACGCCAGCGCATCGCCCCTTCGGCAACAGATCGAGGCGACGCCGAGTGCCCGCGGCCCGCCCGGCCTAGATCGGGCCTGGGACGGCCCGTACCTTCTGCCGCCTCCAGCAGCTGCCGCGCCGCGCCACGGCCGTGCCACGACCTCGCCGCCACCTGTTGCTGCTGCGCCACGGCCGCGCCGTCCTCTGCCGCACCTCGCCCGCAGAGTCGCGTTGCCCTTGCTCTCGCCTGGAAGGTGCGCTCGCGAAACGAGGGGAACGCGCCGCCGCCACCTTCCCTGGGGAGCGCCTAGGCTTTTTGCTGGCGTCGACTCCAGCGGCGGCGAGGCGTGGTGGTGGGGGAGGAGGACCTAGCGGCGGCGGCGACTAAGGTTCCCCCTGATGACATGCAACACATGTTCGTTGCGAGACCCCAAGAGGAAGGTATGATGTAGTCCAGAAGCTAGTTTTTCGTCTGTATGAAACCAAGGTTTATCGAACCAGTAGGAGCAGTAGCACTTCAGAAGGTTGTTGGCGGCGCCGTTACTCGATCACCAATGTGGAATCTGCACACAACACAATGAAACTATTTTGCCCCAACGAAACAGTGAGTTTGTCAATCTCACCGGCTTGCTGAAAACAAAGGATTAAACGTATGGTGTGGAAAACAGTATTTAATTGCAGAAAGTAAAAGAGAACAATTGTTTGCAGTTTGTGGTTATTCAATGTAAAAGAATGGACCGGGGTCCACAGTTCACTAGTGGTGTCTCTCCATAAAGATAAACAGCATGTTGGGTAAACAAATTACAACTGGGCAATTGACAAAATATTGAGCGCATGACAAAGCATACATATATGACAAGTTGGCTACCATGATATTTAATTGGGCATTACGACAAAATACATAGACCGTTATCCAACAGCATCTATGACTAATAATCCACCTTCAGGTTGACATCCGTGTTCCCCGTCGGTATTAAGTTGTAAGCAACGGATAATCGCATTAAGCAATGTGCGTAAAGTAAACAAATACATATGACCGTGGACATAGCATTGTTATGTTACCCGTAGTAGCAACAGCACATCCACAACCTTAGCCGTTGCTGTCACTCGCCCAGATTACTGGAGACTGAACCCACTATCTAGCATAAATACTCTCTCTCGGAGTTACAAGCATCTACTTGGCCAAAGCATCTACTAGTAACGAAAAGCATGCAAGATCATAAATAACATGTATCATAGATTAATAAACAGCTTGATCATAGTATTCAATATTCATCGGATCTCAGCAAAGACAACATGCAGCATTACAATAAGATGATCTTGATCATGTTAGGCAGCTCACAAGATCTAAACAAGATGGCATAAAGTGGAGAGACAACCATCTAGCTACTGCTATGGACCCGTAGTCGAAGGATGAACTACTCACGCATGACTCCGGAGGCAGGCATGGTGATGTAGAGCCTTCCGGTGATGATTCCCCACTCCGGCAGGGTGCCGGGAAGAGGTTCTGGACCCTCCCGAGCTAGGGTTGACGACGGCGGCGCCTCTGGAACTTTTCGTGGAATATGGCTCGGGTCTTTAGGGTTTTCGCATCGAGGGGAATAAGTAGGCGAAAGGGCGGCAGCTGGAGACCCCCGAGGGGCCCACACGCCCCTAGTGCCCGGCAGGAGGGGGGCCGTGCCCAGGGTGCGTGTGGGGCCCTCCTGGCTCCTCTTCATCGCTCCTTTGGACTCCATGTGTCTTCTGATAAAATAGCTGCCTTCGTAAATTTTTGTCCAATTCCGAGAATATTTCCTGACTAGATTTTCTGGAATACAAAAACAGCAGAAAACCGGAACTGGCACTGTGGCATCTTGTTAATAGGTTAGTCCCAAAAATATATAAAAGTGACATAAAGTGGATGCAAAATATGTAACAATTGGTATAATATCAGCATGGAACATCAAAAATTATTGATACGTTTGAGACGTATCAGCATCCCCAAGCTTAGTTCCTGCTCGTCCTCGAGTAGGTAAATGATCAACAACAACAACAACAACAACAAAGCCTTTTTTCCCAAACAAGTTGGGGTAGGCTAGAGTTGAAACCCATAAGATCTCGAAACTAGGTCATGGTTCTGGCACATGGATAGCTAACTTCCACGCAGCCCTATCCATGGCTAGTTCTTTGGTGATATTCCAATCCTTCAGATCTCTCTTAACAGACTCCTCCCATGTCAAGTTTGGCCTACCACGACCCCTCTTAACATTCTCATCCCGCTTTATCCGTCCGGTATGCAATGGCGCTTCCGGAGGCCTACGTTCTATATGACCAAACCATCTTAGACGGTGTTGGACAACCTTCTCTTCAATTGGTGCTACCCCAACTCTCTCACGTATATCATCATTCCTAACCCGGTCCTTTCTTGTGTGGCCACATATCCATCTCAACATGCGCATCTCCGCTACACCTAACTGTTGGATATGTCGTCTCTTGGCCGGCCAACATTCTGCGCCATACAACATCGCAGGTCGAATCGCCGTCCTATAGAACTTGCCTTTTAGCTTTTGTGGCACTTTCCTATCACAGAGGACGCCAGAAGCTTGGCGCCACTTCATCCAACCAGCTTTGATTCGATGACTCACATCTTCATCGATATCACCATCCTTCTGGAGCATAGACCCCAAATATCGGAAGGTGTCTTTCTCAGGTACCACCTGTCCATCAAGCCTAACCTCTTCCTCCTCGTGCCTAGTAGTACTGAAACTGCACCTCATGTACTCAGTTTTGGTTCTACTAAGCCTAAAACCTTTCGATTCTAGAGTCCGCCTCCACAGCTCTAACTTTCTATTAACCCCCGCCCGACTATCATCAATTAGCACCACATCATCCGCAAAGAGCATACACCATGGGATATCTCCTTGTATATCCCCTGTGACCTCATCCATCACCAAAGTAAAGAGATAAGGGCTCAAAGCTGACCCCTGGTGCAGTCCTATTTTAATTGGAAAGTCATCGGTGTCACCATCACTTGTTCGAACACTTGTCACAACATTATCATACATATCCTTAATGAGGGTAATGTACTTTGTTGGGACTTTGTGTTTCTCCAAGGCCCACCACATGACATTCCGTGGTATCTTATCATACGCCTTCTCCAAGTCAATGAACACCATATGAAGATCCTTCTTCTTCTCCCTGTATCTCTCCATAAGTTGTCGTACCAAGAAGATGGCTTCCATGGTAGACCTCCCAGGCATGAAACCAAATTGATTTTTGGTCACGCTTGTCAATCTTCTTAAACGGTGCTCAATGACTCTCTCCCATAGCTTCATTGTATGGCTCATCAACTTGATTCCACGGTAATTAGTGCAACTTTGAACATCCCCCTTGTTCTTGAAGATTGGCACTAATGTACTCCGCCTCCATTCTTCGGGCATCTTGTTTGACCGAAAAATGAGGTTGAAAAGTTTAGTTAGCCATCAGAACTCCGAAGTTAAGCGTGCTTGGGCGAGAGTAGTACTAGGATGGGTGACCTCCTGGGAAGTCCTCGTGTTGCATCCCTCCTTTTTAACTCCGCCTATGTTGTCTCAACATAGCCGGTCCCAAGCCCGGATAAAGGAGGAGGGTTGTGATAGGCTTGGCAAGCCAACGGAAAAAACCCAGCCACTCTTATGGAGATGAAACCCAAAAGAACTTCGAGTAGGTAAACGATAAAACAATATAATTTTTTAGGTGACATGCTACCATCATAATCTTGATCATATAATATTGTAAGGCACATGTAAATGAATGAAGTGATCCAAGTCAATGGTCTATAGTTTGCTACCAAATAGATAATGAGTAAACAATTAAATCACACAAGCTAAACTTTTTCATGAATAGTACTTTGGAGACAATGCATCCACATGTTCACATAAGAGTTAACTCATAAAGCAATAGATTCTAACAAAAGGTATTTAATCAACACAAAGGAAGATTTAAGTTTCAGCATTTGCTTCAACTTTCAACATATTTATCTCATGGATGTTGTCAACACAAAGCAATATAATAAGCCCAATATGTAGCATATAACAAATGTTGTAACTAAGTTGACACTAGTGTTTGCTTGTGGAAGATAGAAAGAAGTAGGAAAACTGACTCAACATAAAAGTAAAAAAAGGCCCTTCGTAGAGGGAAGCAGGGATTAAATCATATGCTAGAGCTTTTTAGTTTTTGAAATCATATAGAGAGTAAAAATTAAATTTTGAGAGGTGTTTGTTAATTGTCAACGAATGGTACCGGATGAAAACAGTATTCTCCCTATCAGACAGACTTTTAAGAGCGGCTCCCATGAAGAACGTTATTTCTACCAGCAATGGAGATCATCCCTCTTTCTCTTTTGTTTACACATGCAGGTATTTCACTGTTTGTCATTGCTTACTGATAAATCAGGTTAAAAATGTGAAGAGAATTAAGCGGTTAAAGTTGTAATTAATTGGGACTGGGCACCCCGTTGCCAGCTCTTTTTGCAAAATTATTGGATAAGCGGATGTATATGCCACTAGTCCAGGTGTAAAGTCTGTTTGACAAGTCGAATAAAGAATAACCCACTACGTCCTCATGAGTTAGTAAACATTGACACAAAAAGGAATAATAACAATTTTGAATAATTTAAAGGTAGTACATGAAAAATTTACTTGGAGTGGCAAGGAAATACCACATATAGGTAGTTATGGTGGACACAAATGGCATGGATTTTGGCTCAAGGATTTGGATGCACGAGAAGCATTCCCTCTTAGTACAGATTTTAGGCTAGCATAGTTATGTAAGCAAACAAGAATATCAACCAGTACACCAAGTTTTATATGACCAACATATTGCAAACATTATAAGACTTCACACCGTCTTCCTTATTAACCAAACCCTTTTATTACAAAATATCTAGACCTTAGAGATACCACTCATGCATACCAAATTTTAACAAGCTTTACGGTAGTTCTTCACTAATGGGCTTAACTTACATGATGCAAAAGTTTAGTCATGATCTACTTGTTAACTCAAAACAATTGACAAGTATCAAATTATCCAAATTAGTGATCTACAAGAATATGCAAGTTTTTTCCATTATATCATTTACCACATGCAACATTTTCTGTTCCAACCAAACACCAATTAATTTATTTCAATAACTCTCCAAACAAGTATAAGTGAAGCAAGAGAGTATTTTCTTTAAAAGAACTAATAACTCTGACAAGAGATACATGAAAACAAGAGTTAAAAGCTGAACAGCGCTAGATATGAATACTCAACAAATATAAGTGCAGAATTGGAGTATTCTCATGAAAAAGCGGAGCGTGTCTCTCTCCAAATCAAGAATGCTAGGGTCCAATCAAGTTGATTACAAAATGAAAATAAAGTACTGAAAATAAAAGCACACAGACACTTGATGCATGTAAAATGCATACATGAACTTTGCTTTATTTTATTCATATTCCCATCATATTTGCATCATATAAGGGTTATATCATTGATTTATAATGATTTTGGGAATAATTCACAAGTTCCCCTATTTTTGTGGAATTAACCCTGCGTAGGCAGAAAACCCTATTTTCTATATTTTGATGTTTCAGGGACCCAAACGACGTCCAAATGACTAGCAATTTTAGGAGCATCAATATTTGGAAGGAAGAAGACCTGGGAGCGAAGGAAGCAAACAAACGGAGGTCCGAGGACCAAAAGGGGGTGGCCCACGCGGCCACAGTACCTGGCCGTGTGGGACCTGCCATCCTGGCCCTCGAGGCTCCGTTGCCGTCGATCTTTTCGCCCACGACTCCGTCTTGACCTAAAACCGACTATAAAAATAGTCCCCGAGGCTCTTCGGAAGGGAGCGCCGCAGAAACACAGAAACACCGAAACAGAGATCAGGAGCTGCAGATTGGAGGGGGAAAACTCCGGCGGGGCGCTGCCGGAGAGGTCTCCACCTCCTCCAACGACATCTCCATCGACTCCATGATGAAGAGGGAGTAGTCCACCCCTGGACTATGGGTTTGTGGAAGTAACTTATGTATCTCTCTCTCTTGTGCTTCACTAATTAGCACCGTATGAGCTGCCGAACATGATTACGGTCATCTATGTAATACCTTTGTGGTGGATCTTTATGAGTTAATATATGTGTGAGATTGCAATTGTTTTGTTTCAGTTATGAAAGTAGATGCATATTATGTACCCCGTTCTTGTTTACTTGTTATGATCAAGCATGTTTATGAGAGCGTGTGAGGGGGAACGTGTGCATTAGATGGAGTAACGGGGGGTGGCTAGTGCGGTGAACGTGAGAGAAAGTTCCGCGATCCACTTGGGTGTTTTACCTTACTTTGTTACCTCACTAGGGATAAAAAGAAATACCTTGCTACCGGAGATGTGGGTGTGACCATTGCCACTTCTCCATGACTAGATCTAGCATGTTCTTATTTCAACTTCATGTCATGAAACTTATTGCTATGCTCTGATTTATCTTAATACTAAGGTGTTATGATTTAGTTCGCATCTTAGTGGAGTATAAGAGAGGTTAATAACCAAAAGATCTCTATGTTAGGACGTGATGCCCATATGATTATAACTTGTCATGAAACTTTGTTGCAATCTCATATGTTAACTTTTGTGTTCCATTGTCCACCACATTATTAAAGAGAGAGTGCATTTGTGAAACCATGAACCCCGGTCCATTTTTAATCATAAGAAACACCTTTCCAACAACTTTCATCCACTTTTCATTTTCAGCCATAATTAAATCCGAAAATACAAAAATACTTTTGCATCTTGCATACATCATAAAAAACCCAAAAATATCATTTATCATCATTTCATCATCCTTGCACATTTTATTGCATATTTATTTATTGTTTTGTTTATCATTCTCACACCTTGTGCTTGACAACCACTTGGTGAGGTTGATGGCACAAAACAATTTACTTTGTTTGCAGGTTTCCAAGGGAAGGATAAGGAGGTAAAGCTTCCACTACTGATTCCCCGAGAGTTCGATATAAACCCTCGAGTCACCTTCGTGGGGAAAACAAGTCTTGCCCGTACTACACACTCTGCTATTGGGGTCTCAACCTACGCCATTTAAGGGCTATCAAGACAAGTTTTCTGGCGCCGTTGCCGGGGAATCATTGCTGAAAGTTTTATCCAAGGGTATCTCACAACAAGTCAACTTCATCACCAAGTTGTGCAAACACCTAAGCTTGGGGAGGTTGCACCTACGTGAGCACCATCTTATCCATCTTTACTTGCAAACCATTTTATTTTGTTTTGTTATTGTCTTGCATTTTTTGTTGCATATTTTATTTTCAGTTTTGCATAAAAAATTAAAAATACATAAAAACTTTACCAAAATGGATTCTAGTGCTGAAGTGAATAATTTTGGTCAATATTATGAAGAGTCATTAATGGATGCTTGGTATAGAATGAAGGGAATTAATAAAAATGGTACCAACAAGCATACCCCTGCTACTTTGATAAGGAATTTTTATAATGGTCTAGATGTTTGGTCAAAATGTTTTCTAGACTCATTGACTAATGGAAGATTTGCTTCGGGTAATCCCTCACATGCTAATAATTTAATGGAAAATTTATTTGGGAGTTCTTTAGAAACAAAAGATGAAGCTGGGATCAAACAACTGAAAGTTTCTATTGATAAGTCTTTATTAAATCTACAAACCTATGTGGAAGAGTATCCTAAAGATGAAATGCGCTCTTTCATCCTTCACTCAAAAGCTAGTATGAAGAAGACTAAAGACACCCTTTCTAGAATTACTGTAAGAATGGAAAGGATAGTAAACAAAGCTGAGTCTAAAAAGGGAGCAACTAAGAAATTTAATGACAAACTATTTTCTATATTAGAGCTTTTGGAAAAGAATCTTGAAGAATCTGTTAAAGAAGAGAATGATCTCAAAATAGCTTTGGATGCTTTATTGAGAAAGAGAAATGAAAAGAAAGTTGAGGAAGTTAAAATGCTGAGTGAAGTCAAGGAACCATTGCTTGACTTAGAAATTGTAGCTTGCATGAATTAATATCTATCTTACAAAAATTTGCAAGTGATCCTTCTATTACTACTAACCAAGCTGGTTTTGGTTCTTATATTGCTAATCATGTTTTAAAAGAAAAGATTGCTAGGTACAATCAAGAAGCTATGATACCACCTAAGCTTGGGGATGTATGGATTCCCAAAGTACTTGTTACCATTGGAAAAGAGACACACCATGCTATATTAGATCTAGGATCTAGTGTCTCAGTTTTATCTAAAGAACTATATGAAGTACTTGAATTAAAGAATCTTGAAAAATGCTCTATTGAACTTGCACTTGCTGATGATTCCATTAAATATGCTATAGGAAGAGTAAGTGATGTTATGGTAGAGTTACATATGACTTTTGTGCCTGTTGATTTTCTAATCATGGATATGGGGAATAAAACCTCTAGTCCAATTATTCTTGGAAGACCTTTTCTTCGTACCACAGGTGCTATCATTGATTCAAAAGAAGGGAATGTGAAGTTTCAGTTTCCACACAAGAAATGCATGGAACACTTCCCAAGGAAGATGGACACACTAAAGTTCAAGCTCTCATGAGCTTCGTCCACTATAACTATCAAGTAAGAAGCCTAGCTATATGGCTATAAAGAAAGCGCTTTACGGGAGGCAACCCGGTTGTTTTTATTTTTTTTGATTTTCTTTGTGTCCTCTTGCTGTCACAAGAGACTTTGTTTATATTTTTGTTTCTGTAATGTTTAATAAAGTGCCAAGTTTTACCCATTTTGGTTTGAAAAAGTTGCTTATAGCATTCGGAGATATTATTCCAGCACGAGTCTGTGCACGGTTTGATTTTTAATTTCTATTCTGTAACTCCGAATGAGCTGATATTTAAACTGTAGAACCAACTTTTCATCATCTGTATGCATGAATTTTTTCAGAATTTTTAAGCAAATTTAAGTGGGGTAGAAAAATACGTTTTGCTACTGCTGTTTTTCTGGACAGATTCTGTCCCATTTTGTTTGATGCATGTTTAGAACTTTTAACTTGAATCTTTCAGATCCAAATGAGTTTATGAGTAGGCATACAACATAATACACTTACTGGACATTCATATAAATTTTTTGTCTAAGGATTATATGCAGCAAGAAACCTATTTGTTTATCACTACTAATTTCACCCCACAGAAAAGAAATGGGAGAAACGGTGTTTTGAAGTTTTTTCACAGGGATTAGAGGAGATGCACCAAGAGTCATCTAAGGATGGTGAAAACCATAAGCTTGGGGATGTTAAGACAACCCAACTGGACCAACACACTCTCGGTTTGCACACGTCTAACTTCTGTTTTTCGATCAATGCACTTTATCGTATAAACTTGGAGCGTCTTTTTGTTTGTTTTGTTTTGATTTTTATTTTTGAAAGACCACCACATTATCATTTATATATGAGAGAGCTACTGGAAATATGGGTTGAAATATGTTGGATGCCATTATAAGATTGGGAAAAGGGATGTCTGAGTTGACTTTAAAAAGAAACATATAGTTGCATGATTCAAAAGCTTGTCAATGAGTAGTAATTTGTTAGTATTTTACCAAGAGCTATCGTATATCCATGTTTTGATGCTGAATGATGACTTTACTTAGTTTAACATGAATTAGTTAGTTCTATGGACGCTCATGCAGGCTTTTAGACGGTCAACTTTCTCCCTCTTGCTAGCCCAAAAATTCCAACAAGTAAAAACTTGTTTCCAACACCTTCAACCAAAGTTTTTCCAGTGAGTCCACCATATCTACCTATTAGCTTTATGCTATTCCGAGTATGTTTACCATGTTATTTTGTATCATTGATACTTCTGGATTAAAATGTTTATGTTGTTGATTGTTATGGGAAAAGTTGGTTATATAGCTCTCACGAACTTGATGCACACTTTACTTTTATTGCACTTAATGAACATGACTCATTGTGATTAAAATTATGATGTTATGAGCTTGACAAATGTCTTTGGTTGAGAGTTAGCAGAAATGTGCTGTCACATGGAACGCTTTCAACATTGCACTTCAATATATTTAGTTGATGTCATGTACTTTTGTTTATGGATGCTTACCATGGGTGAAATAAAGGTGGAAATGGAGTAGGTTTAAATGAGTTTGTATAATGGTTAGAGAGACGCCTGGGCCGCTAATCTAAGCCATGCATCATTCATGGTGGAAATTTACTTACATGCTATGGTGAACCGTCTGTGATACACCTTACAATAAAAAGCTATCCAATGGTAAATAAAAAGGGTGTTGAGATTATTCATTATGTTTGTTTGTCTTGTCATTTTGATATGGGCTTGTTCCATATCCTGGGACAAGAGGTACCCCTGTTGGGGTTATACCAACTAGGGGTATCACCAACATGGCAAATCCGGCTAGCCTAGGGTGGCCCGCAGTGGTGGTTAAGGCTTTGCCAGCCGGGCGGCCAAGATAGCCGGCAAGTCAAGGTAGGCGGATGCCGGCAAGATGGAGGCCCAAGACCGAAGCCCAAGAAGCCATCAAGACTTAGGCGGTAGGCGGCATACTTGCCGGATAGGATTAGGACTCTGTATACTTGCCGGATACGTTACCACCTTGTACCCCTGCGTCTGGCTGCCTATATAAGCCGGACCAGGGACGCCTTTAGGGCATATCCTGTACTCATTGTAATCTGACCAAGGCAATTGCCATTATAGTGAGTTATAGCAGCACGTAGGGTTTCGCCACCGTTGTGAGATCCGAAGCTGGGTAAACTGCCTTGTTCAATCCCGACCTCGACGACGTCCACCTTCTTGCCCTACGCTTACCCTTGGCTAGAGGACCCCCGTCTCCTATCTACGATGCCGATACGACGACAGTTGGCACCCACCGTGGGGCCAAAGGCGTCAGGCGTCACGTTCCAGGCGGGAACAATTGGCGGCATCGGCGACACCATCGCCGTTGGCTGCACTGCGCGGGTCGGATCTACCGGCTACGTTCAAGATGACGGAACCTGGGTGCCGGCAAATGATGGCCTCATCGCCTACACCCTGGTCCCATTGGCGGCTTCGAGTTCTTCATGGGCTTCACCCCGAAGGCGCTAGGGTTCCCCAGGAACCACACCGTTTTCGGGCCCACCCGCCACCCGGAGATCGACTACTTGCAAGACGGATCTGAATCTGCCTCCTCCGCGGAGTCCGCGGACTCAAATCTCCACTTCTGTTGTGTTGCCGGACTGGGATCCGACTCCCAACCGGATAGCAATGATCCTGAATCCATCCTTCCTGCACTCCAGGACGATGCGATGTCAGATGCCGGATCCAGAGATACCGTTCAAGTCAACGTGGACTCTGATTCCGATGGAGAATCTGTTAGCATGTTCGAGCAAAAGGTTCAAAAGTGCTTCCACGCACCAGAACCGCAGCCATCTGAGGTGGCAAGTTCAACTATGCAGCAGGCTTTCATGGCTGGTGCTACCAAAGTGAATCCGGCAAAAGCAACAGATCCTGTTGTTGACGGCACTCCGACTGCCGCCTCGCCGGACTAGGTGCCCCCGCCGGCTCCCATGAAGAAGACACATCTGGAGCGAGGCGGATGCAGCAAAGACGCCCTTGGCGATGCAGAGAAAGCAACTTTGGCGGAAGTCCTGAACACGCCAGTTAACGAGCAAACCTCGCTAGCGGACCTGGAAAAACTCCGTTCGGTTCTCGTCAACCAAACCAGGAGCCTCCAGGAGCAACACGAGGAGGTCATGAATTTGCTGAAGGAAGCAAAGGCGGAGCAAGCTCAGCTTACCGCCAAAAGGAACCTCTTCACCACTACTCCGGTGGCAAAACCGCCAAGGAAGAGCACACTGCAGAACAAGGATCCGCCTCCCAAGGAGTTCAAGTCCCCTGCTCAGAGACTTGGTTTTAACTGGGCATCGGCTCCTCAGCGTAAGGACAAAAACGGAGATATTGTGCTCAGCACACCTGTCCTTAACACTGCAGCCGCCTTGGACATCCTCAACAACGATGACTACGACAAGGACGAGAAGATCTACTATGCCTCTACTCTAGCCTACACAGCTTTGGAGCAGCAGGCACGCGCTGATTCTCATGCCAGTCAGGCGGACGCGCGAGGTGGCCGGCTGGAGTCAAAGTCCAACGCCTGCATAGCTGCCGCTGGCGGCAACCCCAACGACCCATCCGGCTCCAGTAGCCATGGCAAGGGGAAAGACAAAGGCAAGGACAAGGAGCCTCGCAAATCGCCGCCTCCCAGGAGACATCGCGATGAGGCCTCCCACAATGGTAACAGGCAACAAGACCCACCACCGCCGCCGCCTAGAAGGGAAGGCGGGAGCAGAGACAACAAGCAGCCGCCAAGGGTGGCGGCAACCGTGATGATCCCCCTCCACCAAGGAGGAGCAGGGACCGCACCAGATCCCCACCGCCTCCGCCTAGGCGGGAAGGCGGAGTCAGGGACACAACAATGAGCCTCGGCATAGCCGGGCCGGGCAGGATGAGCCTCGTGGTGACAGAACCAACAAAGAGCTCGCTCCAGAAGACGCACGTCATCGTTAAATGACATTCAGGCTGGAAAGAGGAATCATACCTCGGCCCCGCGTGCTTCGGCAACGCCATCCGCAATATCCGCATACCTCGTGATATGACATCAGTGTCAAAAAGTTGCCAGAGGTACAACGGAGCTGACAAACCCAACTCTTGGTTGTCGGATTATGCGTTGGCTGTCGAAATTGCCGGGGGCAATGGCTTGGTTGCCGCACGTTTTCTGCCCCTCATGCTGGAGGGCCAGCCAGAAGCTGGATTGAAAACTTGCCGGAAAAATCTGTTCACAGTTGGCTGGATATGGAGCGGGTTTTCACCCAACACTTCCAGGGCACGTACAAGCGCCCAAAGACATATACAGATTTAACGCACTGTGTGCAAAGGCCAGACGAAACCGCGTCCGCCTTTCTGGCAAGGTGGATTCAGACAAAGGCAAGCTGTGAAAACGTCGACGACAACCAGGCAATCCATGCCTTCACCACATGCTTGTTGAAGGGCTCCAGTCTCCGACACAAGCTTGTCCGCATGCAAGTCAAGGATCTTGGAGTCATGCTTGAAGTTGCTGCCATGTACGCTCAGGTGGATGATGATGCACGAGACGGTGAAGGTGCCCCTGACTTGGCACCAAGCAAACGTGCTAGTTATAAGCGAAAAGCTCCCAATGAAGATAAAGCTGGTCCATCCAACGAGGTCGCCACCGCCTTCGAAGGCAAAGGCGGCAAGCGCAAGTGGAAAAACAAGGGCAAGGGTAAGGAAACTGCTCCCAGCAAAAATCGCATGTCATATGAAGAGAAATTGCTGCCTTGTCCGATCCACGCGTCTCTGGCAAGGTCAACCATACTTTGGGGAGTGCCGCTTCATGACGATTTCAAGAAGGACCCAGATGTTGGCTGGAAGCCGAAAAAGGCTAAAAAGGCGGAAAAAGCAAAGAAGGAAGACGACGATGAGGCTGTTTCCATGTCAGAGGACGAGGACCCCAAGCCACCTCGCAAGGATAAAAAGTTCCCCAAGGTACACGAGCAACTCGTGTGTTTCCTGGGCACTCCCTCTGCGAAGGAAGAGAAGGCGGAACTACGTGAGCTCAACGCCACGGTGCCAGACGTTCCCCAGTATCTGAATTGGTCTGAAGCTCCAATTACATGGAACAGGGACGATCACCCTGACCGTGTGCCGCATCCCGGCAAGTACGCCCTCGTTGTCGACCCAATTGTCGCCAACTTCAAACTGACCAAGGTGTTGATGGACGGAGGCAGCAGCCTCAACATCCTTTACGAAGACACCTTGAAGCGCATGAACTTGACGGAAAGCCAGCTTGACTACAGCAAAGTCACGTTTCATGGCAGTTCCGGGAAGGCAAGCCAAGTCTAAGGGAAGCATAAAACTTGAGGTTACCTTTGGAACCGAGGAAAATTACCGCACAGAGTATATTCGGTTCGAGGTAGTCCCCTTCAAGAGTGCTTACCATGCCATCTTTGGCGGCCTGCTTTCGCCAAGTTCATGGCGAGGCCATGTTACATCTACAGCAAGTTGAAGATGCCTGGACCCAACGGTACCATTACCGTCAACGGCAACTTCAAAAGGCAAAGAGTGCGAACGTGGCAATGCCGCCTTCGCCGAAGCTGTCCTCCATGCAGAGGAGCTAGCCATGCTGAGAAAGGAAACTGATACGTCAAAGTTGCCGGAAAAAGTGCAAACTGCCGAACCAAAGCAGTCTTCAAGGCCTCTGATGACACAAAGAAGGTGGATCTGGTCAAAGGTGATAGCTCCAAGCAAGTCACCATCGGATCCGGCTTAGATGACAAATAGGAAAGCGCGCTCGTCGAGTTCCTCCGTGAGAACGGGGACATCTTTGCATGGTCATCTGCCGACATGCCAGGTGTTCCCAGGGAACTTGCCGAGCACTCTCTTAATGTCTTCAAAGGAGCCAAGCCTGTCAAGCAAGGAATTAGGCGCTTTGGTGAGAAGAAGCGGCAAGCTATTGGCAAGGAGATCATCAAGTTGCAGGAGGCAAAGTTTATTAGGGAGGTAGTGCATACTGATTGGTTGGCAAATCCTGTACTTGTTCCAAAACCTAATAAAGAGCTGAGGATGTGTATCGATTATACCGGTTTGAACAGGTGTTGTCCTAAGGACCACTTTGCTTTACCACGTATAGATCAGGTCATAGACTCCACAGCCGGCTCCGAGCTGCTGTGTTTTTGGACGCGTACTCCGGGTACCACCAAATTAAAATGCGGGAATCAGACCAACTTAAAACAGCGTTCACCACGCCCTACGGAACCTTCTGCTACATTACGATGCCCTTCGGCCTAAAAAATGCCGGCGCTACGTATCAGCGGTGCATGCAAAGATGCCTTAACGAACAAATTGGCCGCAATGTTCACGTCTACATTGACGACATTGCCGTCATGTCTCGGAAAAAGGCGGATTTGCTGAAGACCTTCGAGAAACCTTCGACAATCTCCGTGTATAGGATGAAACTCAATCCAAACAAATGCGTGTTTGGAGTTCCTGCCGGCAAGTTGCTTGGCTTTATCGTTTCCGAACGAGGAATTGAGGTCAACCCGGAGAAAATCAAGGCAATTCTCAACATATCCAGGCCAACTTGCCTGAAGGACGTGCAGCGCCTTACCGGCTCCGCTGCCGTCAGTCGTTTCATTAGCCGTCTTGGTGAAAAGGCTATGCCTCTTTACCGGCTATTGAGGAAATCCGACAACTTTGAGTGGACAGACGAAGCAGATGCCGCCTTGCAACAGCTAAAGGTAGCATTAACGACTGCTCCAATTTTGGCAGCACCTCGTCCAGAGGAGCCAATGCTGCTATATATCGCTGCAACCAACTTGGTTATCAGCGCAGTTATGGTTGTGGACGCAAGGGGAGACGGCAGATGTATCGAACAGCGCCCGTCTACTTCATCAGTGAAGTTTTTCCGCCTCGAAGCAGCGTTATCCACATTACCAGAAGCTGGCATATGGTGTTTTTTACGCCGCCAGGAAGTTGAGACATTACTTCCAGGAGCATTCTATAACTGTGGTGAGCAAAGCACCTCTGGGAGATATAATAAACAATGCGGATGCAACTGGCAGAGTTGCCAAATGGGGCATTGAACTTGCCGCCTTTGACATCACGTATAAACCCAGAAATGCTATTAAGTCTCAAGCCTTAGCAGATTTTGTGCAGATTGGACAGAGCCATGGATGAAATACCTCTCCCTGAATCAGAGTACTGGATCATGCACTTTGACGGATCAAAGATGCTTCAGGGCTCGGGGGCTGGTGTTGTGCTGAGAAATCCCCAGGGAGACAAGCTCAGCTATGTGCTACAAATTCATTTCAAAGCAACCAACAATGTTGCCGAATATGAAGCACTTCTACATGGTTTACACATTGCCAAGGAACTTGGCGTCCAGCGCGTTCTCTGCTATGGTGATTCAGACCTGGTTGCGCAACAGATACGTGGTACATGGGATGCCAAAAGTGCAACAATGGCGGCATATCGCGCTGCTGTTGACGAATTTGCCAAGTGCTTCCTAGGATATGAGGTCCGCCACATCCCAAGGGCCGAAAACGAGGCGGCAGATACACTTGCCAGGTTGGGTCTGAGCGCAAAAAGGTACCAAAGGATGTTTTCCTGGAACATCTCCACAAGCCGTCAATAAAAGGAGCTGACCTTCTTGATCCAGAGGCGGCAGAACCAGTGGAAGAGGCCAGCTATGCCGTCTACTTGGTAAAGCCGGACTGGACAACCCCATACTTGAATTTCCTGGTCAACCAAGAGTTGCCGGAAGATGAGGTATTGCGACGGCAAATTGTAAGAAGAGCCAAGGCATTCACAATAATCAAAGGTGAACTGTACAAGCGTAGTACTACTGGAGTCTACCAACGTTGCATTTCACCAGAGGAAGGCAAAACTTGCTGGATGAGATACATGCCGGAGTTTGTGGACATCATGCTTCGTCCCGTCCATTGTATCAAAAGCTTTCCGGCAAGGTTTTTATTGGTTGACAGCCAAGGAGGACGCGGAAGATATCGTCAAACGCTGCAAAGGCTGCCAACTATACGCCCGACAACCTCACATGCCGGCTCAAGAGCTGAAAACAATACCCATCACTTGGCCTTTTGCGGTCTGGGGCTTGGACATGGTTGGTCCGTTTAAACGGCACCTGGGGGCTACACGCACTTGCTTGTAGCTGTAGACAAATTCACCAAATGGGTTGAAGCTAAGCCTATTAAAAAGCTTGATGGCGCCACAGCCGCCAACTTTCTGTGGGGCATAATCTCTCGGTTCGGGGTGCCACATAGCATTATCACCGACAATGGCACGAACTTATCGCAAGGCGAAGTTGAGGAATACTGCAACCAACATGGCATCCGGCTGGATTTGGCTTCCGTAGCACATCCCCAGGCAAATGGTCAAGTAGAGCGTACAAATGGCTTGGTTCTGCAAGGAATCAAACCTCGTCTCGAAGTACCTTTGCACAGGGCAGCTGGGGCTTGGGTTGAAGAGTTGCAATCTGTCCTTTGGAGTTTGCGTACAACACCAAACAGATCAACCAAGTTTACTCCTTTCTTCTTAGTCTATGGCGCTGAAGCAGTACTGCCATCCGACATGATGTTTGACTCCCCCAGAATTCAAGCCTACGTCGAAGAAGACGCAGAAGATGCAAGACAGGACGGCCTTGATCTACTTGACGAAGAACGTGACGTTGCCATTGCACGATCCGCCATCTATCAGCAGAATTTGCGCCGGTATCATAGTCGAAGAGTGCGACAACGTAGTTTTAGAGTAGGTGACCTGGTTCTCCGCCTAATCCAGGATAGGAAAGGCTTGCATAAGTTATCCCCTCCATGGGAAGGGCCCTTTGTGGTCAGCAAAGTGCTGCTCAATGGTTCCTATTACTTGATGGACATAAAGATGGCTACAAGAAGAAGCGAGGACGTAAGCGGAAGCGCAAGGTTGACGACAAGTACGAGAAACCAAGCGTCCATGGAACATTGAGCAGCTACGTCCCTTTTACACTTAGCAATTTCTGATTGTAATAAGTATTATATGATTATGAAATAAAAGTCTGTGGTTTGCTCAGTCCGCCTAGAGATCATGCCATCTTTTGTCTTTTCTTGCAATCATATATCTGTCATGTCAAAAGTTACCAAAATTTTCGCTCCGTGCTAATGGTTCCAACTTTTTTGGCATTTGCCGTCGCCGGCTAAAATTAAGCAAAAACCTTTGCACCGCCTAATATGACTATCTGTTTGTTTGTGTGTGGGTCGCCTAGTAGTATGTCGTTGGCACCAACATGCCGGCTTTAGTCTCTGTGTCTAAACTAATTGGTATTGCACCTGGTTGGCACAGCTGAAGTAACTGAGATGAGGTTCCGCCAACATATGAAAGCTAAGCATGCAACACAGATACATTTTTAAGGCGGGCCACTTAAATAAGACTACCGCCAAGCGTAGCATAAAGTTGGCCCAACAAAAGTTATTTACAACCAGACAAAATAAGACAAGTTTTTATGCGTCAACAGATTAACGCAGTTTGACTTGTTGCATTGTTCGCAGGAAAATCTAAGGAGTCGCCGCCTTGGTTGATGCCGCCTCGGGGGCTTGGGGGCTGGTTCCGCCATCCTTGGGGCTGCCTTGTTCAGCTTCCCCCTCGCCGCCTGCGGTGTCCGTGCCGGCAACTGAAGAAGTTTCGCCTGCGGCAAGATGCGGGTCTGGGTGCTCCTTGTAGAAGGCGCAGAGATCCACCATGTTGGCAACGCGCGTCGCATAGCCAGCAACAGAAGCCATCACTTCTTTGGAGTCAATGGCATCGCCATTTTCATCCTCAGTGGGCATGAATTCTGTCACCTGATGCATGTCCGCCTCGGCGTACCAGGCTTTGCACAGGGCTAGGGCAACTTTGGCGGCGCCGCGGGCAGCCGAGCGTAGCATACCCTCGCGCTCGTAGGCCGCCTTCCTCAGAAGCTCGGGCACAGCGTCAAGGACAACTGGATCACTGCCTTCGCCCGGGTAGAACTTGGCGGCGAACGTTTGTCCCGCGCTTATAACGTTGGTGATCACCTCACCAATCTTCAATATGCGCGCTAGGCGGGATGAGTTGTCCTCCATATCGCTCAAATTTGCCGGGGCTGCAAGGAGAAAAAATTCACAAGTTAAACACAAGCCGGCAAGAAGTTCCAAAGCGCAAGAATGAAAGCAAAAGGTAGAAATTTACCAAGGACGTGGTCATGGACGGCGTTGATTTCATCCAAGTGGTTGGCCAGAGTTTCCTCGGCAAGTTGTACCGCCTTGGCGTGATTCTCTTGCTGAAGCTTAGAGTTCTTGGTCGCCTCGGCGAGGCTGTCGGTCAGATTTTGGATCTGCTCCGTCAACTTGCTGCAGGCGGTGGCGTGGGCCATGTCCCGCTCCTCCAGCTCCTTGGCGTGATCCGCCTTCAGCTTCATGACCTCCTGGGCAAGATCTGCAGCTTCGTTCATCAAAGCTTGCATGTTAGCTGAGTTGTTGAGGACCTCTTGCGCAGTGTTTAACAATTCTACAATTACGAACAACAAGGAAAAAACCTCCGGCTAAAATAATTGTCGGAAGTAACTATGGAAGACTTGACGGATAAGAAGAAGGCAAAGAAGTTCTCACCTTCATCTTTCTTGCGAGCTTCTTCGAAGCTGGCAAGTTGGGCATTCTTTAACTCCAGTTCTTGCTGAAGGTCCTTGACCTCCTTGTTCTTGTTCTCTGCGGCCGTAAAAAGCTCGCGGTGGGAGGCCAAGGTAACCTGCAAGAACAAGAACAGCAAGGTTAGGTTGTACAGTCATAGTGGACCACTCCGCCGGCTAAAAACAATGTTTTTAACCGACAAAGTAGTCGGGGGCTACAACTATGTACTGTCTTACCTCAAGCTGTCCTTGGAGAGTGCCCTGGAGCTCCCTCATGTGCTTGTACCAGGTTTTGGTACCATCGCACATGGTCTGCAGTGTGTGGCGCGGATCCATAACGTCATAGTCAGCTGCAGGGCTGGGGTGTGAGCTTGATCCGCCAAGTTTGGCCTTGGCTGCCTCCGCCGTCTCTTTCTTTATTGCCATGATCCGAGCGGCATCATTAGCCATAGCTTCAGCCGATCGTAGGGATGGGCTGGCGGCAACTTTCTTGCCCACCGCCTTCTCTGCCGCACTCTGCGCAGAGCCGGCAAACCTAACCTTGTCTGCCATAAAAGTTCCCAGGCATAAAACCGCGGGAGTATTGGAGGCAGGGGTCGCCGGAGCAGTTGCCGGAGAAAATCTCAACGGCTTGGTTCTGCCTGCTGCCGCATTCACGTTAGCGCGCAGTTTGGGCATAACGGGTCTGGCTCTGAAAGAAGGCGAAAACAAGTTAGCAAAGGGGTGGCCTAAACACAAAGCAAACCAAGTGGGCAGTAGTTTACCGCTTGGTGGGGATTTTGTTCCCCAAAATCTCGTCTTCCGCCTCGGTGGTGATGGCGGCTTTCTTCTTCCTTTCCATCTCCCTGGTGGAGATAAGCTTGCGTTTTTTGGTTTTGGCCCCAGTATCGTAGTATCTGGGGGCCAAGTCCTCCTCCGCCAAGGTCGCCAGCTGGATAAGCAAAGTCAAGTTAGCTTTGACGGCAGCAAGGAAAGCAAGTATAAATATAAAGGGAGCTCCGCCTTACCTCTGGGGCTGGGTTGTCATGAGTGAACATGACGACGCTCTCGGCCGCCTTCACAAACCTCGGCTGGATGAGGTCTCGCAGCCGGAAAAGTACCACGTCGACATCGAGCGTGCCGTCTGATTCCTCCGCCTTGTATTCGCACATCTTGAGTGGGCGATGGCGTAAAGGCATGATCCGCCTTGATAGCCAACACAGGACGGTGTCGACTCCGTCAAGGTGGGGAGGGACCATGGTTTTTGTGAGAAATTCAATCCGCCTAAAAGCTAGGCGGAGTTCCTCCGGCAGGTTGGTGGCCGGCTTCTCCGTCCAGTGCGCCTGATGCTCTGGTGGAGAGTTGACGAAAGGTGGAATGCCTATCGTCTTGCCGGGAGCGGGAATGTCTTTGCAGTAGAAAAAGGTGCTGGACCAATTCTTTACAGACTCTATGTAGGGAGTTTTGGGGTACCAGTCACCTTGGCGGCAGTTGAATGTGACACTGCCGCAAGTTGCCATGACACCGGCAGAAACGGTTTGCCGGCGACAAATGAAGCAATACTTGAAGGCTTCTATTGTGGGTACTATACCTAAGTAGCCTTCAAATAGGGCTTGGAAGCCGGCTAAAACTAAGATGCTGTTGGGCGCAATGTTGTGTGGTTGCAGCCCATAATGTTGAAGAATGGCAGAAAAGAAGGCGGAAGGTGGCAGACTCATACCGCGGATTAAGTGGGAGGTGAGGACAACTCTTTCCCCTTCCGCTGGATCAGGGACAGATTCATCACCTGGCAGCCGCCAACCACACTCCGCCTGGGTTGGCAGGAAGCCGCCTTCCTCCAGTTGCTTCATGTAAGCTTCCGTCAAACACGACGGAAGCCAGTATCGAGAGCCGAGATCGGCAACCTCTTCTTCTCCCTCGCTGTCCTCGTCGGCGGCAGCGTCTGGGTCTGCCACTGGCTCTGGATCCGCTGTCGCCAGTGGCGACACGGAAATGGGGGAGGAGGGAGTCTCCGCTGCGACCACCGTCGCCGGAGAAGAAGATGTTACCCCGCCCGTGGCAGTGGCGGGGAGCGATGAAGACGAAGGGGCGGAGCTCGCCGCCGCCGGACCAGATCCAAACGCAGCCGCCGCCGCCGCAGCCGCTGCCTCAGCCGCCCCGAAGGAACCTGCTCGCCGGAGTTTGCCATCTGGTGGTGTGAGCGTTGCTATGGGTGCTCGCCGGAGTTCGGAGGAGGGCTCGAGGCGCGGGCGCGGTGGTTTTTTGCGAGAGAGAGGTGCGAATGGGACGGCACGGTGAGATTTGGGGATTTTATCTCCCCTGCCCCGAGATTTGTGCCGGAAACAAGGCAAGGGAGATATTTCCGCCTCGTGTCCACGATCTGCACGTCGTGGCAACGGTGTCCGCGAGGGTGTCTCCTCGATTCCCGCATTTAATGGAACAACCATCATGAGGTTCAGACTGTCGTGGACCCCATGACGTCATCCGTCAACGTTTGACGGAAATTGTCAGTTTGACAAGACCACACGTGGGAGATTCCTGACAATTAGTCAGTCCGTCTTTCCCATGTTGGCGGGTGCGTTCTGGCAACATTTGCCGAACCGCTGCTTATTCTTTCAATTGTGGAATGCTTCAAGCTCTTCAGACGCTTACAAACAAGACGGATGTTATCGGCAAAAGAAGACGGCGCCTGAAGAACTTAAACCCTTCCAGGGGCTAATGTTGGGGTTATACCAACTAGGGGTATCACCAACATGGCAAATCCGGCTAGCCCAGGGTGGCCCGCAGTGGTGGTTAAGGCTTTGCCAGCCGGGCGGCCCAGATAGCCGGCAAGTCAAGGTAGGCGGATGCCGGCAAGACGGAGGCCCAAGACCGAAGCCCAAGAAGCCATCAAGACTTAGGCGGTAGGCGGCATACTTGCCGGATAGGATTAGGACTCTGTATACTTGCCGCATACATTACCACCTTGTACCCCTGCGTCTGGCCGCCTATATAAGCCGGACCAGGGACGCCTTTAGGGCATATCCTGTACTCATTGTAACCTGACCAAGGCAATTGCCATTATAGTGAGTTATAGCAGCACGTAGGGTTTCGCCACCGTTGCGAGATCCGAAGCTGGGTAAACTGCCTTGTTCAATCCCGACCTCGACGACGTCCACCTTCTTGCCCTACGCTAACCCTTGGCTAGAGGACCCGCATCTCCTATCTACGACGATACGACGACAACCCCAGTTGACGCTCTTGATGATACTATTTTACATACAATGATATTTAAATTGAACTTGCTTTGTTTTCCTAGTTGAGTAACACATGGAGTAGGTACTCGTATTCAAGGGGCATGAGACTTTCAACCCATACTTTGTCAAGCACATTATTCATATTTGCTTTCACTTTAAACTTAATCATTTAAGATGCTATGATAGGGGCAATGAGAGCTTGACACCGAGGAGTACCACATTACAATCATTAACTTAAGTAGAAGCATTTGGAAGTTAGATGAACTTATTTCATGGTTTACCTCTTCTCATATATCTTTCCAAAGTGTCCACCTTATATATTCAGATTTCCATCTACACTCTATGACCATTGTAGGATGTTCTCACTTATCATTATGCATACTTGAAGTCGATAGTACTTTTTCATTTATGCTACACTTTGTGAAATTATCATTGAACATCCTTACATTGAACATTTGATATCACTTCGTAAACTATCTTGCATATTGTTACATCTTATTAAGAATGAACCATTTGACTCTATGTAGCAATAGTAATCATCTTTGATATCCAATGATAGTATTGAAATGCAAAGTCCATGTTAGTTTTATCACCTTCATACTCGAGGACGAGCATGGGTTAAGCTTGGGGATGCTGATGCATGTAAAATGCATACATGAACTTTGCATTATTTTATTCATATTCTCATCATATTTGCATCATATAAGGGTTACATCATTGATTTATAATGATTTTGGGAATAATTCACAAGTTCCCCTATTTTTCTGGAATTAACTCTGCGCAGGCAGAAAACCCTATTTTCTATATTTTGATGTTTCAGGGACCCAAACGACGTCCAAATGACTTGCAATTTTAGGAGCATCAATATTTGGAAGGAAGAAGACCTGGGAGCGAAGGAAGCAAACAAACGGAGGTCCGAGGACCAAAAGGGGGTGGCCCACGCG
Source organism: Poa pratensis (assembly GCA_947311845.1). Taxonomy (NCBI): domain Eukaryota; kingdom Viridiplantae; phylum Streptophyta; class Magnoliopsida; order Poales; family Poaceae; genus Poa; species Poa pratensis. The sequence goes on along the minus strand of CAMZMU010000103.1, from coordinate 29,945,172 downwards.
GCCACAGTACCTGGCCGTGTGGGACCTACCATCCTGGCCCTCGAGGCTCCGTTGCCGTCGATCTTTTCGCCCACGACTCCGTCTTGACCTAAAACCGACTATAAAAATAGTCCCCGAGGCTCTTCGGAAGGGAGCGCCGCAGAAACACAGAAACACCGAAACAGAGATCAGGAGCTGCAGATTGGAGGGGGAAAACTCCGACGGGGCGCTGCCGGAGAGGTCTCCACCTCCTCCAACGACATCTCCATCGACTCCATGATGAAGAGGGAGTAGTCCACCCCTGGACTATGGGTTTGTTGAAGTAACTTATGTATCTCTCTCTCTTGTGCTTCACTAATTAGCACCGTATGAGCTGCCGAACATGATTACGGTCACCGATGTAATACCTTTGTGGTGGATCTTTATGAGTTAATATATGTGTGAGATTGCAATTGTTTTGTTTCAGTTATGAAAGTAGATGCATATTATGTACCCCATTCTTGTTACTTGTTATGATCAAGCATGTTTATGAGAGCGTGTGAGGGGAACGTGTGCATTAGATGGAGTAACGGGGGGTGGCTAGTGCGGTGAACGTGAGAGAAAGTTCCGCGATCCACTTGGGTGTTTTACCTTACTTTGTTACCTCACTAGGGATAAAAAGAAATACCTTGCTACCGGAGATGTTGGTGTGACCATTGCCACTTCTCCATGACTAGATCTAGCATGTTCTATTTCAACTTCATGTCATGAAACTTATTGCTATGCTCTGATTTATCTTAATACTAAGGTGTTATGATTTAGTTCGCATCTTAGTGGAGTATAAGAGAGGTTAATAACCAAAAGATCTCTATGTTAGGACGTGATGCCCATGTGATTATAACTTGTCATGAAACTTTGTTTGCAATCTCATATGTTAACTTTTGTGTTCCATTGTCCACCACATTATTAAAGAGAGAGTGCATTTGTGAAACCATGAACCCCGGTCCATTTTTAATCATAAGAAACACCTTTCCAACAACTTTCATCCACTTTTCATTTTCAGCCATAATTAAATCCGAAAATACAAAAAATACTTTTGCATCTTGCATACATCATAAAAAACCCAAAAATATCATTTATCATCATTATCATCATCCTTGCACATTTTATTGGCATATTTATTTATTGTTTTGTTTTATCATTCTCACACCTTGTGCTTGACAACCACTTGGTGAGGTTGAGGGCACAAAACAATTTACCTTTGTTTGCAGGTTTCCAAGGGAAGGATAAGGAGGTAAAGCTTCCACTACTGATTCCCCGAGAGTTCGATATAAACCCTCGAGTCACCTTCGTGGGGAAAACAAGTCTTGCCCGTACTACACACTCTATTATTGGGGTCTCAACCTACGCCATTTAAAGGGCTATCAGTGCTCCAAGAACAGCACATATGATGTGAAAGAATAAAAATACAGTTTCACTAGAGATGACCTGATAATTTTGCCGATGAAGAAGGGGATGCCTTGGGCATCCCCAAGCTTAGACGCTTGAGTCTTCTTGAAATATGCTGGGGAGATCCATGGGAGCCTCCCCAAGCTTAAGCTCTTCACTCTTCTTGATCCTATTATATCATCCTTCTCTCTTGACCCTTGAAAACTTCCGTCACACCAAACTCAAAGTAATCTCATTAGAGGGTTAGTGCATAATCAAAAACTCACATGTTCTATAAAGACGCAATATGACTTGTTACTTTAAACATTAGCTACAGCCACTGATGTTATGTGAAGCTCTTCCACCCAAAAAAGAATTTCACTCAACACTAGTAAAAGAGAGAATGCAAAATAAAAAGGCATAATCTGTCTAAAACAGAACAGTCCGCAAAGACGAATTTTTTGAGGCACTTACGACGCTCAGATCGAAAAACTTTGAACTAATGAAAGTTCAGACACATAAAGATTACGCACAAAATTTTCAGATTTAATTAACAATCTGGTGATTTTAGGAATTTCGTACAGTGAACAACAAAATCTGTTTCTGCGCAGCAATCAAAATTAGCATCATCTTAACATTAGAGGCTACTCTTGGCACAACAATGCGAGAAAATAAAGATACAAAGGAGTTGCTACAGAAGTAAACAACACCTTGACTCAATAAAGAAAAATTGCAGAAAATAAAAATGGGTTGCCTCCCATAAGCGCTTTTCTTTAACGCCTTTTAGCTAGGCACAAAGCATGCATCAAGTATTACCAAGTGAAGAAGCATCAACATTGTAATTTGTTCGAACAATAGAATCATAAGGTGGCTTAATCTTCTTCCTAGGAAAGTGTTCCATACCTTTCTTGAGAGGAAATTGATATTTTATATTCCCTTCTTTCATATCAATAATAGCACCTACAGTTCTAAGAAAAGGTCTTCCAAGCACAATAGGGCATGATGGATTGCATTCAATATCCAAGACAATAAAATCAACGGGGACATAATTGTTGTTAACCATGATAAGAACATCATCAATTCTTCCCAAAGGTTTTTTAATAGTAGAATCAGCAAGGTGAACATCCAAATAACAATTTTCCAAAGGTGCTAAATCAAGCATATCATAAATCTTTTAGGCATAACAGAAATACTAGCACCAAGGTCACACAAAGCATTGCAATCAAAGTCATTCAATTTCATTTTAATGATGGGCTCCCAACCATCTTCTAACTTCCTAGGGATGGATACTTCACGTTTCAATTTTCTTCCCTCACTTGTATGAGGCATTAGTAATATGTTTAGTAAAAGCCATGTTTATCTCACTTGCATTAGGACTTCTAGCTAGCTTTTGCAAGAACTTAATTACTTCAGAAAGATTGCAACCATCAAAATCAAAGTCATTATCATCAAAGTAATGGAGTTATTTCTTCCTTATTGCTAGAAATTTCAGCATCTTTATCAAGGACAGTTTCAGAGTTATCAGGCAATTTAGGACATTTTGCAATAGAAGTGGAAACATTACCAACACCAATTATCTTGCCATTAATGGTAGGAGGTTTGCTAACACTTGAGTTTGAAGCATTTTCAGAAGTAGTAATAGTATAAACTCTAGCAATATTATTCTTTCTAGCAATTTCATCCTCTCTTTCCCATCTAGCATGCAATTCGCTAACATCCTCACATTGTTATCAATTTTAACTTGTATAGCATTGAGAGTTTTGCTCTCTTTAACATCATGAGGCATGTTCTTTAGTTTCAACAAGTCAACATCAAGAGCAAGACTATCAACTTTAGAGGCAAGAACATCAATTTTCCCAAATTTCTCCTCAACAGTTTTATTGAAAGCAGTTTGTGTACTAATAAAATCCTTAAGCATAACTTCAAGATCAGAGGGTACACTTTATTATTATTGTAGGAGTTACATAGGAATTTCCATAACCATTGCCACTATTAGAAGGATAGGGCCTATAATTGCTATTACCAAAATTATTCCTATAAGCATTGTTGTTGAAGTTATTATTTTTAATGAAGTTCACATCAACATGCTCTTCTTGAGCAACCAAAGAAGCTAAAGGAACATTATTTGGATCAACATGTGTTTGACCATTTGCAAGCATAGACATAATAGTATCAATTTTGGCACAAGGAAGAGGTTTCTCAACAGAATTTACCTTCTTACCTGTTGGAGCTCTCTCGGTGTGCCACTCAGAATAATTAATCATCATATCATCAGAAGCTTTGTTGCAGCACCCAAAGTGATGGACATAAAGGTACCTCCAGCGGCCGAATCCAATAAATTCCTTGAAGAAAAATTTAATCCTGCATAGAAGGTTTGGATGATCATCCAAGTAGTCAGTCCATGAGTGGGACAATTTTTAACCAATGATTTCATTCTCTCCCATGCTTGAGCAACATGTTCATTATCAAATTGCTTAAAATTCATTATGCTACTTCTCAAAGAAATAATCTTAGCAGGAGGATAATATTTTCCAATAAAAGCATCTTTGCATTTAGTCCATGAATCAATACTATTTCTAGGCAAAGATAGCAACCATTCTTTAGCACGTCCTCTCAAGGAGAAAGGAAAAAGTTTCAGTTTAATAATATCACCATCTACTTCCTTGAGCTTTTGCATTTCACAAAGTTCAACAAAGTTATTAAGGTGAACAGCAGCATCATCAGTACTAACACCAGAAAATTGCTCTTTCATAACAAGATTTAAAAGTGCAGGTTTAATTTCATAAAATTCTGCTGAAGCAGCAGGTGGAGCAATAGGTGTGCATATGAAATCATTGTTGTTCGTGCTAGTGAAATCACACAACTTAGTGTTCTCAGGAGTACTCATTTTAGCAAAATTAAAAACAGGACAGAAAATAACTTGAAAGTAAACTAGATGCAAGTAACTAATTTTTTTGTGTTTTTGATAATTGAAAGCAAACAAGATAAAATAAAATAAACTAAGCAAGACAAAAACAAAGTAAAGAGATTGGAAGCGTGAAACTCCCCTTGCAGAAGACTGCTGTCTCCCCGGCAACGGCGCCAGAAAATAGCTTGATGACGTGAACACACGTTCGTTGGGAGACCCCAAGAGGAAGGTATGATGTAGTCAGCAGCAAGTTTTCCCTCAGAAAGAAACCAAGGTTATCGAACCAGTAGGAGCAGTAGCACTTCAGAAGGTTGTTGGCGGCGCCATACTCGATCACCAACGTGGAATCTGCACACAACACAATCAAACTACTTTGCCCCAACGAAACAGTGAGGTTGTCAATCTCACCGGCTTGCTGAAAACAAAGGATTAAACGTATGGTGTGGAAAATAGTATTAAATTGCAGAAGTAAAAGAGAACAGTTTGCAGTTTGTGGTTTAATCAGTGTAAAAGAATGGACCGGGGTCCACAGTTCACTAGTGGTGTCTCTCCATAAAGATAAACTAACATGTTGGGTAAACAAATTACAGCTGGGCAATTGACAAATATTGAGCGCATGACAATGCATATATATGACAAGTTGGCTACCATGATATTTAATTGGGCATTACGACAAATACATAGACCGTTATCCAACAGAATCTATGACTAATAATCCACCTTCAGGTTGACATCCGTGTTCCCCGTCGGTATTAAGTTGCAAGCAACGGATAATCGCATTAAGCAATGTGCGTAAAGGAAACAAATACATATGACCGTGGACATAGCATTGTTATGTTACCCGTAGTAGCAACAGCACATCCACAACCTTAGGCGTTGCTGTCACTCGCCCAGATTACTGGAGACTGAACCCACTAACTAGCATAAATACTCTCTCTCGGAGTTACAAGCATCTACTTGGCCAAATCATCTACTAGTAACGAAAAGCATGCAAGATCATAAATAACATGTATCATAGATTAATAAACAGCTTGATCATAGTATTCAATATTCATCGGATTCCAACAAACACAACATGCAGCATTACAATAAGATGATCTTGATCATGTTAGGCAGCTCACAAGATCTAAACATGATGGCACAAAGTGGAGAGACAGCCATCTAGCTACTGCTATGGACCCATAGTCCAAGGATGAACTACTCACGCATCACTCTGGAGGCAGGCATGGTGATGTAGAGCCTTCCGGTGATGATTCCCCTCTCCAGCAGGGTGCCGGGAAGAGGTTCTGGACCCTCCCGAGCTAGGGTTGACGACGGCGGCGCCTCTGGAACTTTGCGTGCAATATGGCTCGGGTCTTTAGGGTTTTCGCATCGGGGGAATAAGTAGGCGAAAGGGGGGCGGCTGGAGACCCCCGAGGGGCCCATACGACCCTAGGGCGCGGCAGGATGGGGGGCCACGCCCAGGGTGCGTGTGGGGCCCTCCTGGCTCCTCTTCATCGCTCCTTTGGACTCCATGTGTTCTGATAAAATAGGTGCCTTCGTAAATTTTCGTCCAATTCCGAGAATATTTCCTGACTAGCTTTTCTGGAATACAAAAACAGCCAAAAACAGGAACTGGCACTGTGGCATCTTGTTAATAGGTTAGTACCAAAAAATGTATAAAAGTGACATAAAGTGGATGCAAAACATGTAACAATTGGTATAATATCAGCATGGAATAAAAAAAATTATTGATACGTTTGAGACGTATCACCCCCGTGTCGCCAGAGCAGGCGACGCGGGGGACGGGATGCGGCTATGGTTTACTAGAACCGGATATGTTGATGTAGGATTCAGAATTGGCATAACATGATTATACTTGAGTCTCATGCTTCAAACTTACTCCATACGGAGTACATTGAAGAGTAATGACTTCCACAAATCAAAGATTTGTGTATCGGTTAAGGAAGCTAGCAGCCTACAAATACTCAACTTTGATGTTTTTCAGTTTTCTTTTACCGAACGTGCCTGTGTATAACACTGCGGCTGATGTTCAGGAAAATTTGGGGTAACTAGCCAGTGATGCAAGTTGAATCGGAAACCGGCGAACCAGGCCAGGGGTCGCTGACTAGTAAAATGCCAAAAAAAACAGCTCTAGGAGTCTAGGACTTCGCACTCACAGTTGGTAACGTAGTGCAGCTGGCCTAGGATGGTTAGTAACGGAGTGCAGCTGGCTAGGGCTGGTTAGTAACGCTTGTGTAACCGGAAAAGCTACTCGTCGTGCGAGCGACTGCTCGCGCGGTCCGCGTGACGTGCGTGGGGCGTGGGGCCCACCCACGTCCGTCCTCCTTCTCCTTTCCCTTCCGTCATGGGTGTGGGGCCCACCCATGTTCGTCCTCCTTCTCCTTTCCCTTCCGTCCCCAATTCTTCTTCCTCCCCGAGAGACGCGGCTATGCCGAGCCGGCGCCGGCGACGCTGCTACGGAGCTGCGGCGGAGAAGGCGGCTGGCGAGACGAGACTTAACGGTGGGGGTGGGGTGGGGTTCGCCGGCGACGAGCTCCGATGTGGGGGGGAGGGGCAGGGGGCTAAGAGGGATTGTCCGGGGCGGCGGCGGACCGGCGGAGGCCGCGGTTCGAGTAGGGCGGGGCGGCGAGGTGGTCCCGGTAGCGCCGCCTGCCGCGGGTGGCGGCGGAGGCGACCTCCTCTTCCTCCTCCGGCGCCCACATGCGGTGGTCGGAACGACCACGTGCGGTTGTCCGAAACCGCGCAAGCGATTGCGCATGCGCAAGCTAGCCCTGCCCCTGTGCAACGTGATCACGTACGTCTGGGCGCGCATGAACTTCATTTCAGTCATGCTCCCCGGCGCGCTCAAGACAGTGGCCCGGTTTGTCGAGATTGCGGCATGGAGTTCACTCGGAAGATTTCTGCAAACTCCATGTCACGTGTAGTCATGGCGTGGAAGATACACAAACATTTTCGTCACACGATATGTCATGTTCTTATTTGCTAGGAACACGTGTGCTAGCCGTCTAGGTTGTGTTCTAGCCGTTCAGAGTTCGAACTCACCTGTCCTTTTTAATGAATTACGACGGGTTTCTCCCTTGTTGGTCTAGTTGGCCTGATTCCGCTCGGTTTTAGAATTTTTTTTAACTCATGGAGAATTATGTTTCAATTTTGAGAAAATTCTTACCAGAGTGGTGTAGGCCTGCCCTTTTTGTGCTCGTGTTTCCGGTTGTATCAGTTTTTGCTTGGTGTTGCTTAGCAAATTGTGAGCCACAACGACTTTTCGTTTCACACTTAAGATAATGTAAGATACGTGTCAAGGGCGAATTGAGTTTTGACACATGTGGAAAAACAACAATGATAGCTAGAAACCATGTGAACTCTGGTTCGGGCAGACCTCTATAAGTAACGATGAAATCACGGACCCTAGCATGAATAGTTCTTCTAGCCCAAAGAGCACCCTCCATAGTGGCTCGCCTCTCTTCGTTCCCTATTCCTTTCTTCGAAAAATCACAACCCATCTCTCCCTCCGACCATCTTCCGAAGTAACGACACTCCGTTGTTACTTCCGCGAAACATCGATGACGCTATCCTTCTCCATATAGCTAGATTTATACCACGGGGACTTACGCCTTCCATGTCATCGTCATGTTTAGATCTAGTCTCGCTAGACAAAGAAGGATTACTTCCTCATCCTCTCGATAATTGGAGCCCAGATCTGGTTCTCCATCATCGCCTTCTCCATATAGCTAGATTTATACCACGCGGACTTAGGCCTTCCATGTCATCGTCATATTTAGATCTAGTCTCGCTAGGCAAAGAAGGATTACTTCCTCATCGTCTCGATAATTCGAGCCTAGATCTGGTTCTCCATCATCGCAATGGTGAGGTTCAATTATCCTTCCTCTACCGCCTTTTTGAACAAATCCGAGTGTCCTTCACATCTCGCCACATAGTCAGCTCTGACCTCTCATCCTTGATTCATCCTCGCCTCAAACACATGTGACACGGCATCGGACACTGGTATGTGCTTATTTCTTGCTTTTATTTCTCCGTAATCATGGCTCGATGCATATTAGTCATTCAAGAAAAGAATTATCTAGAAGGATTCCATCAAACAAGCTACGGAAGTCCATCCAAAATCACGGGCACGAGGGGATAGGACCCACATGGAAATAACCGGAAACCACAATTGCCAAAATAAGCCAGGCAAGTTGAGGGAAGCGAAAGCAACCCCGCAGCTCCCCCTCCTAAATTTAAGCGGAATCTCATGCTCTCAATTTATGTCTTGTTTGTTGAAGTGAATAAAAAATAGGAATGGAGGGGCGGGCAATAGAGAGGGGTGATCAGACCAAGAATAGTTTTAGTTATACTTTGAACATGGTGGATCATCCTTTGAGCCAATTTGGCATTTGAAACATTGGAGATACAATAACAAACTTAGTACTCATGCCAAACTGAACTATGTGGCATATTTGGCACTGACAGATTGTGTCCAGGAGTGAACTTTCCATGTTAGAGTTTGTTGTTCATCTGAATTCTGAAGCTTGTTTGGGAGAGGACTGTACAATCCACCTACCACAAATGCTCGCCACGTACCTAGGGCAGCGAGCAGTTCCTGGGACCGTCCGTCCCCTGGCCTGACCACGATAAATAGCCGCCCCTGCCCTCGCTCTCGGCATGACGGCACCCACTGCTGACACTGTACATCTGACTGTTAGGGCGAGAGAGAGGGGGCGCGCGGCAGGATGGAGAACGGCGGCGGCAAGGAGCTGCAGGCGCTGCAGTGGACCGTCGGCGAGGTACAGGCGCTCCTGGAGCGCAACCGGATGCTCATCCTGGAGATCGGCCAGAACAACGCCGCCGGCGAGGCGGACGGGCTCAACCGCAACGTCGCCCTGATCCGCGAGCTCAACAGCAACCTCGCACGCGTCTCCAGCCTCTACTCCGACCTCCCCTCCGACCTCGTCCGCTCCTTCAACGGCGCCGACCCCGCCAAGAAGAGGCAGCGTCCTTCCCAGTAGAAGAAATAAACTAGCAACCCCCTCCTCTTCTCTGTTCAGATTTAGATCCGTGTCATGTTAGCGTTGATCTAAGATGTAGACATGGGCGGCTTGTTGTGTATCAGGGTTCAGGGATGCAGTCACGCAGCAGTGCATGGCTGTGTCAGGGAAAGTCAGGGCTTGTTGTATCTTAAGATAGTTAAGTGCAATTTATGAACATCTGATAGCCCGAAGCTCGATTCTTGCCAATAGTTGAAAGATATATTGATGTCGCATGCATAGTTTTGGTTAGACATACAAGTCAAAAGAACAGTTCAGTTCAAGGGACCTTAGGTAAATATCGATGGGGCTTTCAACCATATCAGAAGTTCTGAAGGCTGGGGTTACATCATTCGCAACCTGCAGGCAGTCGATTTCGTTGCTACTAGGTCGGGCAAGTCCATGCATTTGAGGGATCATTTGCACTCTAAAGTGGTGACATGTCTTGCCGCTGTTGATGTAGGATTCAGAATTGGCATAACATGATTATACTTGAGTCTCATGCTTGAAACTTACTCCGTACATTGAAGAGTAATGACTTCCACAAATCAAAGATTTGTGTTTCGGTTAAGACGAAATAGGCCGTAGCCCCGCTATATTAATATAGCAAACAACCGATACAACCAACGAGAGACACAGCTGGGACGACAGCCAACACACACCCAAAGAAAGAGGAAAAGAAGAAAGAAAAAAACGACATAGGCGGATTGACTAAGCGACGGTGACCCGCAAACGCTGCGCCCTCTCCAAAGTAGTACCACCACGCTCCTAGGTCCGAATCGACGAGTACCAAGCAGCACCTTCAAGAAGGAAAGCAACGCTGCTGCCCAGACCACCGCACTGGTCTTAGGGTTTCTGTAACACCCCGAAAATTTAGGCCGCATTTTAAATTATTTTTTGGACGCCAGAAAACTTTTTCTAGTTTTAAGTGTTTCCTAAAATCTTTCGAGGCAATTTGACTTAGGCTTTGCTCTCTCTTAAAACATCAGGGACTTCTCTAAACATATTCAGAAAGGCCGTATAAAAATATTTCATACTCCAATCCAATATTTCCAATTTCAGAGTTAACTGTTAAATGTCGGCTCCGATCCCAATTTTTTTCGGTCAACTTAGGAGTCTCGGAAAATCCTCATAATTTTGGGAGTTGCATATTTTTGCATTTCATACACTTCTTCCGTCCACAAAAACTTCCACCATAGCCACCATTACCGAAGGTTCGAACTCGGGCGCGCGAGCAGGAGGCCGCCCCGCCTCCGGTTCCGCCTCCCCCGACCGCGGCGTGCCGCCGCAGGCCCATCCACGCCGCCGGACGGCCTCTCGGCGTTCTCCTCGGCCGTTCCCGGCCGGCCTCCCCCCCCCCCCTCCGAACCGTTTTCTGGCCCGGTCCGGAGCACAGCCCAGCCAGCAGGCAGTCGCAGCGGCCTCACGGCCCACTAGTGGACCGTCCAGGCGCCGGCGCAGCGCGCGCGCAGGCGCGCGACGGCCCAGCGACGGCCCATGTCGCGCGGCCGGCGCGGCCCGACAGTTTTTTTTTTCGCGGTTCTGTTTTGTTTTTCCCTGCTGGTCAAACTTTGAACCCTTCTAACTTTTGAACCGTAGCTCCGTTTTCGGTGATTCAAATTTGTAAAATCTTGTCTCGAGGAGATCTACCCGTTGGTACTGGTTTTGTTGTTTTTGAAAATATTTTATTTCGTTGACTTTATTTCAACACGCTGTTTATCGTTCCGCGGTTTATTCGTTTTTCGAGTTTCTGACGCGCGACGACGCCGAAACTTTCCGGATCATTCGAGACCCGTCTCCTAAGGCAAGCTAACCACTGGCTATGACCAGTCTTGCAGTGTTGTTTGCTTAATTGATTACATATTATCATGCCATGTATGTGTATATGTTTACCTGTTATTCATGAACTGTGCGTCATGAGATATCATGACTTTGACATTTAATTTTCGTATAGTTGTGGTGTGTGTCTGGGGTACCACTCCCCATTCCCGAGGCGATGGACTGGGAGAACCGCCACAGTCGAAGGAATGAAGGAACGATGCCCCTACTTTTTTGTAGTCAAACGAGATGGCGCTGGTCAGAGATAGCTCCGCCACAGTCGTCCGATTGAACGCTATTTTCTTTTGTAGTCAAACGAGATGGCGCTGGTCGGAGGTAGCTCCGCCACAGTCGTCCGATTGACGCTATTTTCTTTTATAGTCAAACGAGATGGCGCTGGTCAGAGGTAGCTCCGCCATAGTAGTCCGATTGACGCTTTCTGGACAATGATACGTGATGGCGCTTTAGTCACCCGGTTAATACGAACAAACTACTACTTGAAATATCATGTTGCTAATGTCTTGTTGTTTGATGATATATTATCGTGATATTGTGGTTGTTGTGTTGGACTAATCCTCGGTTGTTTGGACTTGTGAATGATGAAACTTGACTAATTGAAACACCCCTCCAAACACGATACGGTAAGTCCATAGTGCCACTAATCTGAACTTTGAAAGCAAGACCATCGTCGTCTCATGGAGGACCGTGGCCTAGTAGGTTGTTGAGCCCCTTTTGTGCTATCCATTGGGCGTAGTCGTTCGGTTGTGCTGTCTGAGGGAAGTGGTCGACAGGCACGGGTTCGATTGTGCTAGGGAGTCCGGAGTTAGGCATACCCGGTCGCGCCGGGGGATGTGCCGGGTTCACCTGCCCGTTGTACCATGCGTATATGGTGGTGCAGGAGAGTGTCTTAGCAAGTGGATGGTCATGTAAGTGTATTTTACTTAGTACGACTTTGGCGTGACAACCTGAAGTGCCGACTAAGTAAGGTGCATTTTGATAGTTGGGAATGCAACCTCTCGAGAGTGTCAACATAGCAAGCTAGCCTCGTTCCTAGGATATGGAACAACAGTTCAGTGTCGGTCACACTGTGTGTCTTTGTCGTGTTCAGAGGTTAAACTTAAGATTTGTTTGAAATAATTAATGAACGACCTGACCTCACTTAATAAACAATAAGATGATGCAGGGAACGTTACTTGAGATGACAAAATGTAATAAGGCCAGTGGGCCTAGCAGCGGTGACAGATGTGATAAGCCTTGTGAGGCTAGAGGCCGGTGGGCCTAGCTGTGATAATATGAGTTGTTATATTACTTGGTACCAACTGGTACACTCGTTTGTGCTCGTAACAGGTAATTTCTTTGTATGATTGCCAATATACGATCCAACCCCACCTGGTTTGGACTCTGTACTGGTGATACCCCCGTTGTTTGCTTATGCTATGTTTTGCTTGTGATGCCATATTATATTTATGTTATATATTGGTCTACCTAGAGTAGACACTTGTCATGTTGTAGGATTTTATTTTCAATGGATATCTTGTTGCATAATTCACTACAGGAATCCAGGTATATTGCAACAAAATTTATTGCTACAGCTATATTTCGTTGCAATAAAATGCGATATTACCACAAAATTCAATTTCATGGTAATAGGATCAACGTATTGCCACAGTTTCATTTCGTCGCAGTAAGTATTCGTTTTGTTGCAATAAAAACACGTATTGCCACAAGTTGTATCAGTGTTGTAATATGGTAGTGATATCGCGACAAGTACGTTGCGTAAATTAGTCATTTTGTTGCAATACAGACTAGGTATTGCGACAAACTAAATTTTTGTGGTAATATTCGTACATATATTGCAACAATTCTGGCATGTGGCGCTAGTCATAAATATTGTTGCAAAAAAATGGCTTCGTATTGCAACAAAATATGTATTGGTTGTAGTATGGCGACTTTTTGCATCACATTCATTATGTCGCAATAACTATTACATATTGCAACAAAATTGTCCATCCATGGTAATATGCAGAACATATTGCAACAATCCGCTAATGTTGCGAAAAAGGAGCAAAAAAATTATCTATGTATTTTTCTGATAATTATAGACATATAATTTATATTATTCGGATCTGTAGATATTAAGTTATGATTTTTGGTTGTTTTAAGGAGTAATTAAAGCATTTATTAATTGCACCAATTTTAGTTAATCAAAAACGAAAAAACGTTGAGACTTCACATACGAGGGGATTCGAACCCGCGCACCCCTGTCATGCTAAACAAGGTTCAGACCACTAAGCTGTGCGTGTGTTGTGAAAAGTTAGGGTCTGACACAATATATTCTATGTCTGCTAGGTTAACTAGCCAAAAAAAGGCAAAAAGGTTCCGCCGTGCTTCGACCTCGCGCGCCTCCGTGATGCAGAATAAGGTTCAGACCACTGGGGTCTGCGTGAGTTGGTGAAGAATAAGGGGTCCGGCCGTTGATATAGTATATGCTAGGTTAACTGTAAAGTTACAAAAAGGGTTTAGCCTTGAGCTTCCGCGGGGGTTCGAACTCGCTCGGCTTAGTAATGCAGAGTAATGTTCAAAACACTGGGCTGTGTGTTTGTTGCTGAATGTTTAGGGACCTGCGGGTACATATCGTGTACCTGCGAGGTGAACTGAACTGAAAAACTTCAGAGTTGTTGATCAGCAACAGTACCTGAAGATTGAGCAGCATAACGGCTGTATCCCAACCTAATTTCCAGCATTAATTCAGCATCAGATCAATAGCAGTACATGAAGATATACATAAGGACATATGTCACATGATTTTAGTAGGATATAACAAACCATCTCAGCGAGATATATAACACATGGTTCAACATTTTTTCAATAAATAAATGGTTCAACATGACAGCCATACTTTTTTTTTGAGGGAGGTTCCGATCCATATATTCAGAGTACTCAGTACAAATTACAAGAAAGTCCAACAAAGAAAAGGAAATTACAAAAGGACCCCGAAATTTGCACAAAGCACCCTGAGTACACTGAAAGAAACGCAATCAGACCCATCGTCTTCACCCAAGAGCCTAGCCGACGCTGTCGTCGCCGTACCTCCTGCCGCCGGGGAGAGAGCACCGCCACAAGATGTAGAGGGCCGCAAGAGTCGTCCGCCGCCGCGCGACGAAGCCTTGACTCGCTGAACGAGCACGGCCACAGCGCTCACTCCTCAGCTCCACCGAACTTCCAGCCGATGCAGCGCCGCCCAGACCAGCCACCACCAACCCCACCGGATCTTCCGACGCAGCTCCCCTCGCCACCAAGGCCGGCCAGAGCACGAACGTCGAAGAAGAAGACCTCCACCACCACCTGCACCAAAACAGAAACGCCAACCACCCCAAGCTCCTCCCCCCGCCGCCACGGCCGGCCAAAGAAGCAAGGACGGAGGCCCGCGCCCGACCTAAAACCTCCACAGCCTCCCCGACGCCAAGGCCGGAACGGGAGAAGGAGGGGGAGGACGAAGCCCTATCTACCAGCGCCACCGCCGCCGTCTTCGGGGACGCCACACGGGCACACACACCTAGAACACTACCTAGACTACACGCACGGACAGAGCCGAGGCTCCCCCCACCTCGCGGCGCCGAAACGGCGGCCGGAGGCGGAGGGGAGCAGCAGATCTACCGGTGAGGACTCCGACCTTCGCGGTCGCCTCTCTTTCGCCCAAGGACACTGTAGCAGGGGAAGGAGAGGGGAGATGCTTCTGATGAGCAGCGCGACAAAATGATTTTATGACAGCCATACTTGTACAGGTTGTTCACACAGAAGACAACAAGTCCACGGCAAAGTAAAGAAAATAGCAATAGCACTAAAAGACCACAAGCAACTTCTCTTCTCTTCATCACTAAATCACCAAACTGTTAGTGTTGAGCACTAACTTATGTTCCCTTTTGCCACAACAGATGACACTATGCAGCTGCACCTTGTTTGACCCTGTTTCACATAAGATTAAACTTCAGGTGACATAGTATCCTTACTCAATCCATGGTGTGGTTTTGTCACAGTTTGTTATTATGAAATGCCTCATTTGATTAACCTCAGCCAAAGAGAGTGATTCACGAACAAAACCTTTTTTGGAGTAATCAACTGTACTCATTATGCTAATCCCTGTTGGTGGTTGATCTGTACCTCCATCTTCATGAAGTTCGGACTGACTTTGCTTTGTTGGTATTCCATCAACGAATCGACTGCAGAAAGTCATGCACTCTTCAAGGATGTACCCTTCTGCAATAGAACCTTCTGGGTGAGCCTTGTTACGCACATATCCTTTCAGCGTACGCAAGTATCGCTCAATTGGATACATCCATCTGTACAAGACAGGCCCTCCCAATCTGGCCTCTTCAGCTAGATTGACTGGGAGATGCATCATAATATCAAAGAAAGCTGGTGGAACGATCATCTCGAGCTGACATAGAGTTTCTGGAATTGTTTTGCTCAACTTCTCCAAATCTTCATCCCTTAACTCCTTGGAGCATAAATCAGAAAAGAATTTACTCAGCTGAAGCAATGGATTAACAACATTCTCTGGCAAAATCTTGCGCAATGCAATAGGAAGAAGTTTCTGAAATATAACATGACAGTCATGAGTTTTAAGTCCACTAATCTTGCACTGATCGAGGACCATACATCGCTTAATGTGTGATGCATGGCCATCAGGCATCTTAATGCTCCGCAGAAACTTGAGGAGCATTATCTTCTCTTCCTTTTTTAAAGCATAGCAACCTTTCTTTATTTCATTCTTATTATGCTTACCAGGTTTTGGATGCTGGTCCTTCTTAATTTTCAGGTCCTCCAAATCAAGACGAGTCTTCACACCATCCTTTGATTTCCCATCCATCTCAAGCAAAGTCCCTAGAATGCTGTCACAAATGTTCTTCTCGATGTGCATAACATCCAAATTGTGCCTAACGAGCAAGTGCTTCCAATATGGGAGTTGAAAAAATACACTTTTCTTCCGCCAGTTATGCCAGCTATGAGTTTCCGATCTCTTTCTCTTATTTGAACGCCCAAATGGTGCATGCTCAATGCTATCAAGTTGCTGCACCACTTCTTCACCTGTAAGTGCCACTGGAGCTTCTCTATGCTCTGTCTTGTTGTTGAACAAACACTTGTTTCGACGCCATTTGTGGTTCTTGAGCAGAAAACGTCGGTGTCCCATGTAGCAATGCATTCGACCATACTTGAGCCATAAAAAATCTGTATGTCTGTGGCAATAAGGGCATGCTAGCTTGCCTTTTGTGCTCCAACCACTCAGCATTGCGTAAGCTGGGTAGTCGTTGATGGTCCACAACAAGCATGCATACATCGGAAAATTTTGTTTAGTTGCAGCATCATATGTGTCAGCACCATCTTCCCATAGAACATTCAGTTCATCAATCAAAGGCTGCAAGTACACATCTATGTTATTTCCTGCTGACTTTGGTCCTGGAATAATCATTGACATAATCCAGTTTTCCTGTTTCATACACATCCAAGGTTTATATGGGATAAGAATGACAGGCCATGTAGTGTGTGATATACTCATCAGCCCAAAGGGGTTGAATCCATCCGAAGCAAGGCCAAGCCGAACACTGCGAGCATCTTTTGAGAATTTTTTGGAATATTTCTTATCAACATGCTTCCAGGCCTTCGAATCTGCAGGATGCCTCATTACGCCATCATCCACACGACACTCCTTATGCCATTTCATATGTGATGACATAGCTTCTGTCATGTACAACCTTTGCAGTCTTGGTGTGAGTGGGAAATACCATAGAACTTTCTGTGGCACTGGCTTCTTTGATTTACGGCTTGATGCATTGTCTTTGTCACTAGTAGGAGTTGATTTCCATCGAGACGCATGACAGACAGGGCATTCTTGTGCATCAGCATGATCACTGCGGAATAGCACACAATCATTAACGCACGCGTGTATCTTCGTGTAATCCAGCCCAAGCTCTCGGATCACCTTCCTTACTTGTGCGAGATTAGTAGGATTGCATTGACCCTTTGGCAGCACCTGCGTGAACATCTGCAGAATTAAGTCACATGCTCTATTGGTCATCACACACACGCACTTGATTTGGTAAAGCTTCACAATGAAAGATAGCTTCGCGACATCCTCACAACCTGGGTACAACTCTTTTTTTGCCTCTTTCAATAGTTCAAAGAACACCTTGGCTGTTGCATTTGGCTCCTGGTTCTTCCCATCACCGCTGGAATCATCCACATGGATGTCTCCTGCACCTTCATCATGATCTGCATTACTTCCCGTCTCTGTGCCCCTTATGAGAGTATTCAGCATGTCACATACCCCATCACCATCATCTACAGCATCTTCATTATCAGAATCTTCAGACATGATGCCCTCATCGGGTTGTTCACCATGGTATATCCACTTAGTGTAGCTCGGATCCATCCCATGGTGCAGCAAGTGAGTATGAACATCCCTTTTTTTTCTCTGAGCATTATTCAGACATCTCGTACATGGGCACGGGACAGTTGAGTTGGATGAGAACCATGGAAAGCAAAATTCAAGAAATTCTTCATGCCAGTTTGCCACTCATCAGAATCTCTTTCCTTATCCATCCAGCTCTTATCTCCTGTCATTTTGCGTCCTGTTGAAAAAACATAGCAGCTGCATTAGTTTTGAAGTAAGTTTTACCAAAAAGTGCAACATTTTGCAAAGTACAGACCCTCTCAATGCATAAACTGGAAATAGTTTGGAACCCTGGCTAAATCCAGTTCAGATCATACAATTATACTTCCAGCGACCAAACCAAACAAACCAAATTTTAATTGCTAAACTTGGCCGAAGCTAGCAAGCTGGATTCTGGGATAGTTTCAGACTACTGTTTGACAGTTTGAGACCAATTCGTCCAAATCAAAGTTCAGTCTGTTATTCGTTGTTTCAGCTTCAAGTTACTAAAACAAACTGTAACTATTCTTGGACGCTGGTGTTCATGGCTCTGTAGAAGCAGTGCTCTAGTTTCAGCTTCAAGGATCCAACACAAACTGAAAGTATCTCTGTCTTACGTTGTTCCACACAAACTGAAAATTGCAGCTGCAGAACATTGGATTTCTTATGTCTGCTCGTCTTTCAATTTCTGATTGATGTATGCATGATTTATTCTGGATGCAACTCTATGATTAGTTATCAGCAAACTTTATATTGTTCAGTTAGCTAATTCCGTGTCTTGTTGAACCGCTGCACAAAATTCAGTGTCTTCCACCAAACGTGAGCTGAGAGAGAAGAGAGGTCTGCAACAACACTACTAACACACTACAGACTAAACTAAACCAATAGAGAAACAAAACTGAAACTTTAGTTTCAGAGCAAACCATTCACAGCCTTATCAATGCGAGAGGGAGAGTAAAAATATTAAATCACAGATCACGGATAGGGGGTGGTCACCTGGTTCCTCTCCCGCTCGTCGAGTTGCAGGTTGCTGCCGCCGCCGTGAAACAGGGCACGTCACTGGTCGCCGCCGCCGCGAAACAGGGCACGTCACGGGTTGCCGCCGCCGCGGCGAAACAGGACGGCGTCGGCGAGTACGGAAAAGAAAAAATTGGAAAAGGAAAAAACGGTGCGCGTGTCTCGCGGAAAGATTGAGGAGGTAGGTAGAGAAGTAAATGTGTTTTCGGGTCGTTCACGGTACAGACTTTGCCTTTCACCAAATCGTTTTAGTCCAAAACCGCATAAAAAAGATTAGAGGCTTGGGACTCGATACCACTACCTCTAGTTAGAATGTTCAGGGCCTTGCCATTGGGATAGCGAATCTAATTTGTTAGTTTGATGGCTAAGACAGTTTATATAAAGTTGTTTCGTGTGTCTTTTCTAAAAAGAACAATAGAAAAGCTAAGCTACTTTTTAAAATTTAAAAAACTGCTAAAAGCAGGTTTTGGCCACATTGACATAAAATTTCCAAAATGGTGCCGCTACATTTTGTCACAATTTAGACATAATTTTATGTACAATCACCAAAAGGTACGCATTTCCGATCTCTCTACCTATTTTTGGTCATTTAAACGGCATTCTGCCAATTCAGTAGAAAACGGCTAAAATTTGAACAGTGTCACACTAGATCTTCCGTAAATGACATTGTCACACTAGATCGTCCGTAAACGTCAGTGTCACACTAGATCGTCCAGAAATGACAGGTTCACACTACGTCGCTCGTAAACGCCTCACACTAGATCGCCTAGAAATGACATTGTCACACTAGATCGTGCGGAAACGCCAGTGTCACACTAGATCGCCCGGAAGTGACAGTGTCACACTATATTGTCCGTAAACGCCAGTTTCCCACTAGATCGCCCGAAAGTGACAATGTCACTAGATCGTCTGAGAACACCAGTGTCACACTAGATCGTCCGAAAACACCAACGTCACACTAGATCGTCCGAAAGCGAATCACAGTAGATCAGACATAAATGTCAGTGTCACAGTAGATCGCCTGGAAGTGACATTGTCACACTAGATCACCCATAAAAGCCAGTGTCACACTAGATCACCCGGAAGTGGCAGTGTCACACTATATCGTATGTAAACGCCAGTTTCCCACTAGATCACCCCGAAGTGACAGTGTCACTAGATCGTCTGAAAACACCAGTGTCGCACTAGATCGTCCGAAAAGACCAACGTCACACTAGATCGTCCGAAAGCGAATCACACTAGATCGCTTGGAAAAGACATTGTCAAACTAGATCGTCCGGAAACACGAGTGTCACACTAGATCGTCCGGAAGTGACAGTGTCACACTAGATCGTCCGTAAACGCTAGTTTCCCACTAGATCGTCCGGAAGTGACAGTGTCACACTATATCGTCCGAAAACACCAGTGTCACACTAGATTGTTCGAAAGCACACTAGATCGTACGTAAACACCAGTGTCACGCTATATCACCCATAAACGGCAGTGTCACACAAGATCGTCTGAAGTGACATTGTCGCACTAGATTACTCGGAAACGCCAGTGTCACACTAGATCGCCCGGATGTGACAGTGTCCAACTAGATCATCTGAAAATACCAGACAATAGATCGTCCAAAAACGCCAGTGTCATGGTAGATCGTCCATAAACATCACTGTCACACTAGATTGCCTGAAACGACAATGCCACACCAGATCGTCCGTAAACACGAGTGTCACACTAGATCGCCTGAAACGACAATGTCACACCAGATCGGCCAGAAATAACAATGTCACACTAGATCACCCGTAAAGGACAACACTACATCGCCTGGAAACGCTAGTGTCACACTAAATCGTCCGTGAACGCTAGTGCCATCTACATCGTCCGTGAACGCTAGTGCCATCTACATTGTCCGTGAACGCCAGTGTCATCTAGATCGTCCCTAAATGCAACTGACATTATTTTTTGTAACATTATATTTAGCAGCATATATTTCATATTGCTTTGAAATATTATTTTTCCAATTTAGTTCATCATTATCTAAACATTTCCTCCAAAAAGAATTACTTTCCTGGGTCTACAATAGTTTGCGCCAATATTTTTAACCTCCCGCTAAAAAGAGAGCCGCTAAAAGGCCCCTAATTAGTGTCCCTCCGAAATATTTTGTTCCCACCAAACGCTAAACATCCTAACTACCCGCTAAACCAAATCACGGCGTCTTCGCAGGCGATTGGATCTGAGCTCTCTCATTCTGGTTCCGCCGTCTTCACGGCGTCATGACGGCGTCGACACAGCGGACCACGCCGGAGTCCACAGGGGAGGAGACGGTTATTCCTTTCTCCCTTTCCATCCGCATACAGGTGCAGCGTAGCGCCCCCTTTCCATAGAATTACCACGCCGACAGCCGCCGGCCGCCGTGCAGCACTCCTCACTCTCGCATCCGGCATGGCTAGGTTTAGGAATTTAAGTTTTAATTTTTTTTTTTAGGAATTTAGGGAGTGCCGCAGGGGGATCGGAGAAGCAGCGGAGGCAGAGCAGGATAGCGGCGCCACGCCGCCGGCCGCAATCAGCGACCTCGCTGTAGCCCGCAGCCACACGCGCATGGGGAACCTGGCGGCCGGAGGTCAAGCACCCACACGGGCATGGGGAACCTTTTTTTCCCAAATATTTAGTTATCGATTTGTCAATTTGATTGCATTTTTCAGTTTCTAGATCGCACTGTTGTTTCTACGTTTCCTATAGCCAATCTTCAAGGCGTCACTCGCATTAGATCTTAGGACCACCAATCTAGCTAGCCCGCCTATGATTTTTTTGTAGCTCCGCCACTGCAGAAGATGATGGATGCAGTTCAGTAGCAGCAACTCCGTGCTGCTGCAGTTCTTTTTGTCGCTCCCTGTAGGACCTGACTGAGTAAATTTTGTAAAGAAAAATGAATTCTGCAAGCCACTAATAAATTGTGTCTTTACTAATCTATACAAACGAACCATCAGTAAATATTAGCACAAATTAGAATACGATGCAAAGGTTGCTACATCAAAACGATCAGACCTCTCACTTATGCACTTTCCTGTAAATTTCTGGATTCCTGTATCTTTTAATGAAAGTTAAGACAGGGGACTCACCTCGCGCTGTAATTGTGGATAATATAAGAATTGCTGTTTTTCATACAGTAGACTCAGCAAGCAAGACGGTAAATAAAAACTGAACACTAAAGTTTTTCTCTAGTAGATCAACGCTAAAAGACTTGCTTCAGAGTTCAGTCCTAGTTGCTAGCTGTGTTTCTTTTGTATGCGTGTCTTATGTGTGTAGACCACAAGGTCACTGCGCTAATTGGTTCTGACTTTAGTCCAACTTCAGTCACTGCACACCAAATTCCACTAGATATATAAGAAGACATTAGATTTATTATTTGCATGTGCTAGTCCAAGTTTTTCCAGTATTTTTACTAGCATCTCTTAGCCAGTTAGCCTGAACATGTCCTGTTCTAAACTGTATCAGTAGGTTCAACTAGCTCTAGCACTCTTGCTGGGACACCAATCTTTAGCAGCAGCCTAAGGTAAAATCTAAAGTGGAAACCTTGAGCACAGTTTCCTGTCCACGATGCAACCAGCGGCTGTGCTGCTGTGCTGCTGTAACTCCTGTCTTGGCTTGTTCAGTTAGGTGTGGTGCCTGTCGGTAGGAGGGGTATAAATTATAAGTAATCAAGTTTTCTGGTTATAATTACATCCCTCTACCTGTTTGTTGATTTGCCTATAAGAACTGAACCTTTTCAGTGTTGTTCATTCCTATGTAAGAGCAGATGTCTTTATTTTCCTCTATATTTTGCTAGCTTTGGATCTATGTTCCTCTTATTTAGCAACTCTGATAGAGCAAGTTCAAAATTTTGAATAATAATTGAAATGATGAATGTGCTTTTGCTGAAACGCAAGCCAAAAAACTGAATAATAGTTGACGTTTTATCTGCTATAAAAGTTCTTACTTGATTGCTAATTATTTCTTTGTATCTTTTAGAAAGTAAGAGCAATATAACAAATGACTACAGATAATTAAATGTCAATTTCGTTATCTGCTACTGGCGTGCTCTTTTGAGTTGACGTGTGACATCATGTACATCTACTTGCTCTGCATTTTTTGTTTCCAAGCGGTACGCTGGCAGTGTCCTTGGATTTGCCATTTTGCTCATGGTAATGCAAGCACAGAATGCAAAGTGGCGACTGATTTGCTGGTTCCGATTGGTGCCTGTTAGTTGTGGCTTGTTATGCTCTATCTCTTGTTGCTTTCTTGTTAAACTGGGTGGTCCCACCGGCTGGTCTTGTTATAGCTCCTAAGCAATATAAAGCTATCAGCCCGTAGTCTGTTGTAGTTAATGCGGGGCATTTCATAGTAGCAGCCCGTTCTCAGTTTTTCACACACTAGTTAATTTCATAATTTGGGTGTTTATTATTCCAGTAGCAGCTTGTAGTAATTTAAGTACTAGTCTCTTTTGCATCAGTTTTGGCAATTCAACAAGAGCTTTCAGTCACGCTATAACTAATTTTTTATTTCTTAATTGCAGGAGGATCCGAAGAACTAGCTGGACTGGACTGTAGATCACGGGCACTACTGTAGTCTTGGCACTTAATTAGGATAGCTAAGTTATATTTGAGATTCATTTGATGGATACTTGCTATGACAATTATGATTATTGTGATTCTACATATTATACGTATGGTTTTGAATATTGTAATTGAATGCCTGAAATTTTTTTTTATGGTTGCATTATCCTATTGCCACGAAAATATATTGTTGCGTCAAATCTCAGTCGCCACGCCTACATGTTTTGTTGCACCAAGATGTTCCAACAGAGCAGTTCATATTGTCGCAATAACTTGGCGCCACATTTTTTTTTTGTATGTTGCGATAACTGTTTGGCGCCACCAAACTAAGTTTTGTTGAAATAGCGTATAGCCACGAAAAGTGTACATTGTCGCATTAGCTTCTCGCTACAAACATTTGGCCCGTTGCGATAAATATTTGGTGCCACAAAACTAAATTTTGTTGAAATAGAGTATCGCCACATAAAGTTTAAATTGTCACAATAGTTTTTTGCTACAAATATTTTGGCAGTTGCGATAGCTGTTTAGCGCCACCAAACTATGTTTTGTTGAAATAGAGTATCGCCACGAAAAGTTTAAATTGTCGCAATTTTCTGTTACGACGATTGGAATGTTTGTTGCCATAGTTTCTTGCCACGATTGACTATTGCCACGAAGGAGTATGTGCCACGAAACGACCGTCGTTGGAATAGGTTGTTGCCACAAAAATCTATCACCACGAGCTATTAGTCGCCACGATTTTTGAATGTTGCATTGAATCTGTCTCCACAAATCAAATCGTGGCATCAGGTGAGTGCTGCCACGGGAAAAAATGTGGCAACTTTCCACATGGTTGTTGCAATAGCACACTTTTATTACCACAATTGCTTTTTCCTGGCGATAACCTATTACCATGCGTCCAATTGCAACGGCTGCCAACGAAAATCGTTTCGTGGCAATAGGTACCTATTGCCACGAATCGGCATGTATTGCGACAAACAATTTTGTTGCAATAGACCGGAATCCTTGTAGTGTGATTGTTGTACTGTTCGTATCAAGTGGTTATATATTCTTGCGAGTACGTCATTGTACTCATGTTGGCTATTCAAATGGCCAGACTTTGGCGAGGATTCATCTTCTACCTTCCAGCCAGATGCCTGTGGAGTGGAGCCGCTCCAAGCCGTTGCCTTAGCCGTCTTCCGCTGCCAGTTAAACTCTGTCCTGAGTCATGCTTGGCTTGATATTTCTGTCATGTCTTGATGGCCTTGTAAACCATTTGTAGCACTTATTGTGCCTGATTGTGTAATGATTTCCATTATGTTGCACTGTCGTGACGTGCGGCCAGATATCTTGGGCTGGCGCACGGGGGCGACCGCCTCTCTGGTGATATGTGCCAGGGAGGGGTGTCACAGTTTCCCCCGGCACGGAGGAAAGCAGATGAAGGTCAGCCACGACGCCCTTCAGGAAGGAAAGATGCCACCCGAAGGCGGCACCGCGTCGGTGTCGGACAAACCGACAAGGATTTCTCCCGAAGGACCCCTTCCACAGCCCTCAACGATCCGTACCACAGAAGCCCCACGAAGACGAGCCTCGACACCACCAGACTAGCCGCCCACCAGCATGCGCCAAAACGATTTTGAAGCCACCATCGTCGTCGCACCGAAGAAGCCATCACGAGATCTGCAAGACGGAGGTGAGGCGAAGTAGGAACCAGGGTCAGCAGTATCGCGGCAGCGCGGGAGGGAACAACCTCCACCGCCGAGGCGGTAGTCGACCGGACGAGGCAGCCGAGCACACCAGTCCCCATCAGGTCCGGCCGGACCCAGCGGTCCGCAAAGCCCCCGCGGGGGCACACCAGTCCTAATAGGGTCCGGCCGAGCCCGAAAAGGGCCCGTGAAGCTCGCCGCCACGCTGCAACAGGACGGCCGTGTCGCCGCTGCCCGTGCACTCACTCCCGCTCGCTCCAAACTTCAGAACGTACAACAGAACCAGCCGGCCCGCTCAAACCCATATGGGCCCGGTGGGCCCAGATCTGGGCCGCAGGGTAGGCCGGCGCCGCCTGCTGCACACCGTCGCCGCAGCATCGCTCCGCCCGCGAGCCTATGGCGCCGACGCCGTCACGCAACCCCCGGCCGGAGCCGGACCGTCGCCGCCTCCAAGGAACACCGCCGCCGGGCCGCACGAGTCCCGCCTCTAACGAAACCGGCGTCGGGAGAGACGAACCGCCGCCGCCGGCACCACTCGGGCTGCGCCCCGGCAGCCCCTGCTGGCGGCGGGGATGGGAGAGCGCAGAGAGGGAGGGGACGAGGAGGGGAGAGATGGGGAGGCGCGCCGCCGCCAGCGGGGGCGACGGACGCGCGTGGGAGGGAGGTTTCGGTCCTGTGTATATGCAAGCTAGCTACTACTTCCGGTTCCCGTTCCCCACCCCCCTCTCGCTCCCAACTTCCGGTTTCGGTCCTGTGTTTCGGTTAAGGAAGCTAGAAGCCTACGAATATTCAACTTTGATGTTTTTCAGTTTTCTTTCACCGAACGTGCCTGTATAAAACTGCGGCTGGCGTCAGGAAAAGTTTGGGGTAACTAGCCAGTGATGAAAGCTGAATCGAAAACCGGTGATCCAGGCGAGGGTGTCGCTGACCAGTAAAATGCCAAAAAAAAACAGCTCTAGGAGTCTTGGACTTCGCACTCAAAGTTGGTAACGTAGTGCAGCTGGCCTGGGATGGTTAGTAACGCAGTGCAGCTGGCTAGGGCTGGTTAGTAACGCCTGTGCAACCGGAAAAGCTACTCGTCATGCGAGCGGCCGCTCGCGTGGTCCGCGTGACGCGTGACGCGCATGGGGCGTGGGGCCCACCCACGTTCGTCCTCCTTCTCCTTTCCCTTCCGTCCCCAATTCTTCTTCCTCCCCGAGAGACGCGGCCAGGCCGAGCCGGCGCCGGCGACGCCGATACGGAGCTGCGACGGAGAAGGCGGCCGGCGAGACGAGACTTAACGGTGGGGGTGGGGTGGGGTTCGCCGGCGACGAGCTCCGGTGTGGGGGGGGGGGGCCACATGCGGTGGTCAGAAGGACCACGTGTGGTTGTCCGAAACCGCGCAAGCAATTGCGCGCGCGCAAGCTAGCCCTGCCCCTGTGCAACGTTATCGCGTACGTCTGGCCGCGCATGAACTTTGTTTCAGTCGTGCTCCCCGGCGCGCTCAAGACAGCGGCCCGGTTTGTTGAGATTGCGGCATGGAGTTCACTCGGAAGATTTCTGCAAACTCCATGTCACGTGTAGTCATGGCGTGGAAGATACACAAGCATTTTCGTCACACGATATGTCATGTTCTTATTTGCTAGGTACACGTGTGCTAGCCGTCTAGGTTGTGTTCTAGCCGTTCAGAGTTCGAACTCACCAGTCCTTTTTAATGAATTACGACGGGTTTCTCCCTTGTTGGTCTAGTTGGCCTGATTCTGCTCGGTTTTAGAATTTTTTTTTAACTCATGGAGAATTATGTTTCAATTTTGAGAAAATTCTTACCGGAGTGGTGTAGGCTTGCCCTTTTTGTGCTCGTGTTTTCCGGTTGTATCATTTTTCGCTCGGTGTTGCTTAGAAAATTGTGAGCCACTCCTTTTGGTTTCACACTTAAGACAATGTAAGATACGTGTCACGGGCGAATTGAGTTTTGACACATGTGGAAAAACAACAATGATAGCTAGAAACCATGTGAACTCTGGTTCGGGCAGACTTCTATAAGTAACGATGAAATCACGGACCCTAACACGAATAGTTCTTCTAGCCCAAAGAGCCCCTCCATCATGGCTCGCCTCTCTTCGTTCCCCATTCCTTTCTTCGAAAAATCACAACCCATCTCTCCCTCCGTTGTTACTTCCGCGAAACATCGATGACGCTATCCTCCGCCTTCTCCATATAGCTAGATTTATACCACGGGGACTTAGGCCTTCCATGTCATCGTCATGTTTAGATCTAGTCTCGCTAGGCAAAGAAGGATTACTTCCTCATCCTCTCGATAATTGGAGCCTAGATCTGGTTCTCCATCATCGCCTTCTCCATATAGCTAGATTTATACCACGCGGACTTAGGCCTTCCATGTCATCGTCATATTTAGATCTAGTCTCGCTAGGCAAAGAAGGATTACTTCCTCATCCTCTCGATAATTGGAGCCTAGATCTGGTTCTCCATCATCGCAATGGTGAGGTTCAAGTATCCTTCCTCTACCGCCCTTTTGAACAAATCCGAGTGTCCTTCCCATCTCGCCACATAGTCAGATCTGACCTCTCATCATTGACTCATCCTCGTCGCAGACACATGTGACACGGCATCTGACACTGGTATGTGATTATTTCTTGGTTTTATTTCTCCGTAATCATGGCTCGATGCATATTAGTCATTCAAGGAAAGAATTATCTAGAAGGATTCCATCAAACAAGCTACGGAAGTCCATCCAAAATCACGTGCACGAGGGGATATGACCCACATGGAAATATCCGGAAACCATAATTGCCAAAATAAGCCAGGCAAGTTCAGGGAAGCGAAAGCAACCCTGCAGCTCCCCCCCCCCCCCCCCCCCCCCCCCGAAATTTTAGCGGAATCTCATGCTCTCATTTTATGTCTTGTTTGTTGAAGTGAATAAAAAATAGGAATGGAGGGGCGGGCAATAGAGAGGGGGTGATGAGACCAAGAATATTTTTAGTTATACTATGAACATGGTGGATCACCCTTTGAGCCAATTTGGCATTTGAAACATTGGAGATACAATAACAAACTTAGTACTCATGCCAAACTGAACTATGTGGCATATTTGGCACTGACAGATTGTGTCCAGGAGTGAACTTTCCACGTTAGAGTTTGTTGTTCATCTGAATTCTGGAGCTTGTTTGGGAGAGGACTGTACAATACACCTACCACAAATGTACGCCACGTACCTAGGGC
Source organism: Poa pratensis (assembly GCA_947311845.1). NCBI lineage: Eukaryota > Viridiplantae > Streptophyta > Magnoliopsida > Poales > Poaceae > Poa > Poa pratensis. Next base: position 29,917,111 of record CAMZMU010000103.1, on the reverse strand, counting down.
AGCGAGCAGTACCTGGGACCGTCCGTCCCCCTGGTCTGACCGGCGGCTGACACGATAAATAGCCGCCCCTGCCCTCGCTCCCGGCGTGACGGCCCCCACTGTTGGCACTGTACATCTGACTGTTAGGGCGAGAGAGAGGGGGCGCGCGGCAGGATGGAGAACGGCGGCGGCAAGGAGCTGCAGGCGCTGCAGCGGACCGTCGGCAAGGTACAGGCGCTCCTGGAGCGCAACCAGATGCTCATCCAGGAGATCGGCCAGAACAACGCCGCCGGCGAGGCGGACGGGCTCAACCGCAACGTCGCCCTGATCCGCGAGCTCAACAGCAACCTCGCACGCGTCTCGAGCCTCTACTCCGACCTCCCCTCCGACCTCGTCCGCTCCTTCAACGGCACCGACCCCGCCAAGAAGAGGCAGCGCCCTTCCCAGTAGAAGAAATAAACCAGCAACCCCCTCCTCTTCTCTGTTCGGATTTAGATTCGTGTCATGTTAGCGTTGATCTGAGATGTAGACATGGGCGGCTTGTTGTGTATCAGGGTTCAGGGATGCAGTCACGCATGCAGCAGTGCATGGCTGTGTCAGGGAATGTCAGGGATTGTTGTATCTTAAGATTGTCAAGTGCAATTGAATAATTGATGAACTTCCTGAGCAGCTCAGGGATCGGAAGTGCAGGTTTTATCGCAAGGGACACCTCCAGCTCCTGTCGTTTGGCTGGCTGCCTTCCCCTAACCCACTGCTCTGACGCGGAGGAAGCCGATCGAGGCCCTCGCAGCTCTGCATGGCATCTTGGCCCTGTGCGCTAGCATGGATATGTCCTTTGCGTCGAAACAGATAGCTCTCAGCTGGCCCAAGCTCTGTCCTCTTCTGAAGCCAACAGATCAAAGTACTGCTTCACCATCGAAGAAACCAAATCCCTGCTTAAGAATGGTGCCAACTAGACAAAGGAAACAAGGAACAAACCCATCGTAATTCTGTACAAAAGAGTGGTGAGTTCAAACTCTCGCCAAGATGCCATGACTACGAGTGCATATCCAGTGATCCCACATGTCACATGATACGATGATACTGTTTTTCAAATCTAATTTTTAAAGTTTCAAAAAGATCTGAAACAATTTGTGGATGTTCACTAGCTGTGTGTTTACTATTCCTAACATTTGCAGAACCAAATTCAAAATATCTGCATAGAAACAAAAAAGAAAATCCGACATGAACATTGTCACAAAAAGACAAAAAACAAAATGACACTATTCACTTAGCATTTTGTCTTTTTTGCTTCTCTATGTGTATTTTGAATTTGGTTCTGAAAAATTTAGGACATGTAACACCCATCTTGTGAATACCGACCATTTGTTTCAAAAAAAAATTGACACTTAAAAACTGAATTTTCAAGAGTAATATCATGGTATCATTTTCAAGAGTAATTTTCAAGAGTAACATACGGCTTGCATCTCTGTTAGAGGACTGGCTAACACAGGAGTACATACGGCTTGCATCTCTGTTAGAGGACTGGCTAGTTACCCCAAAGTTTGCTTTTACATCAGCCGCAGTGTTACAGACACGTTCGGTAAAAGAAAACTGAAAACGATCAAAGTAGAGTATTCGTAGGCTGCTAGCTTCGTGTTAACCAAAACACCAATCTTTGATTTGTGAAAGTCATTACTCTTCAGAGTATGGACTAAGTTTGAAGCATCAGACTCAAGTATAATCATGTTTCGTGACAATGCCAGGGTGTCGCCGACCAGTAAAATGCCAAAAAAAAAAAAAAACAGCTTGCTAGGGCTGGTTAGTACTCCGTAACACCTGTGCAACGTGATCCCGTACGTAGTCATGGCATCTTGGGCAGAGTTTGAACTCACCACTCTTTTGTACAGAATTACGACGGGTTTCTTCCTTTGTTGGTCTAGTTGGCACGATTCCGCTTGGTTTAAGTTTTTTTTAGGGAGAGAACGAGCCTTATATATTCATAAGCAGGGAGTTTACTGGAAGGCGGCAGATAGTTTGTTCCCTTCGCGGCGGGCCAAATTGGCAAAAGCATCCGCCACCCTATTGGCTGGCATTCCTCTTTACATGCACTGCCGAGTATCTCCTGTTGCTCCTAAGCAGGGATTTGATTTCTTCGATGATGAAGCAGTACTTTGATCTGTTGGCTTCAGAAGAGGATAGAGCTTGGGCCAGCTGAGAGCTATCTGTTTCGACGCATAAGGACATATCCGTGCTAGCGCACAGGGCCAAGATGCCATGCAGAGCTGTGAGGGCTTCGATCGGCTTCCTCCGCGTCTGAGCAGTGGGTTAGGGGAAGGCAGCCAGCCAAACGACAGGAGCTGGAGGTGTCCCTTGCGATAAAACCTGCACTTCCGATCCCTGAGCTACTGAGGAAATTCATCAATTGCACTTGACTATCTTGAGACACAACAATTAAGCCCTGACATTCCCTGACACAGCCATGGACAGCTGCGTGACTGCATCCCTGAACCCTGATACACAACAAGCCGCCCATGTCTACATCTCAGATCAACGCTAAAATGACACGAATCTAAATCTTAACAGAGAAGAGGAGGGGGTTGGTGGTCTATTTCTTCTACTCGGAAGGGCGCTGCCTCTTCTTGGCAGGGTCGGCGGAGTCGACGGAGCGGAAGAATGAGGAGGGGAGGTCGGAGTAGAGGCTGGAGACGCGTGCGATGTTGCTGTTGAGCTCGCGGATGAGGGCGACGTTGTGGTTGAGCCCGTCGGCCTCGCCGGCGGCGTGGTTCTGGCTGATCTCCTGGATGAGCATCCGGTTGCGCTCCAGGAGCGCCTGCACCTCGCCGACGGTCCGCTGCAGCGCCTGCACCGCCTTGCCGCCGCCGTGTTCTCCATCCCTGCCGCGCGCTCCGTCTCTGAGTCTCTCTCGCCCTGACAGTCGGATGTACCAACAGTGAGGGCCGTCACGCGGGGATCGAGGGCAGGGGGCTATTTATCGTGGTCAGCCGCCGGTCAGGCCAGGGGCCGGACGGACGGTCCCAGGAACTGCTTGCTGCCTTAGGTACGGGGCGAGCATGCGTTTTTTTCTCTCCCCCAGATCATTCCTGGCAATTGTACAGTCCTCTCCCAAGCAAGCTTCAGAATTCAGATGAACAACTAACTCTAACATGGAAAGTTCACTGGTAGCTAAGGGCAGACACAATCTGTGAAGTGCCAAATATGCCACATAGTTCAGTTTGGAATGAGTACTACGTTTGTTATTGTATCTTCAGTTTTGCCTCTTTTGACTTATACGTCTAACGAAAAGTATGCATGCGAGTATGAGACATCAATATATCTCTTTCAACTATTGGCAAGAATCGAATCCGGGCTGTCAGATGTTCTATTTGAAAAGAGGATTGTATTGTAGGGGTAAACCGTGCGCCTCTCAGTGGGCTGCACTTGTATTTATATCAGGGGTAATTACAGGAGGTGTTTACAAGTTAGAGTCCTAATACAACACTATTACAATACATAGTTTATCACCCTCCCTCAATCTCAGCCAATCTATGAAGGTTGAGATTGCGCTTACAAGCATCAAATAACGGTAGTGGTAATGGCTTAGTAAATATATCAGCTAGCTGATCCTTGGAGGAGATGAACCGTATCTGGAGTAACTTCTGAGCAACACGTTCACGAACAAAGTGAAAATCTATCTCAATATGCTTAGTGCGAGCATGAAAAACTGGATTGGACGAAAGATATGTTGCACCAATATTGTCACACCACAAAATAGGTGAACGCTGTTGAGGGACTCCAAGTTCAGTAAGAAGAGCTTGTACCCAAATAAGTTCAGCCGTGGCATTCGCAAGTGCTGCTTTATACTCAGTACTGGAACGTGAGACAGTAGCCTGTTTTCTAGCACTCCAAGAAATCAGATTTCCACCATAGAAGATGAGAAAACCCCCGGTTGATCGCCGATCAACAGGATTTCCAGCCCAGTCCGCGTCAGAAAATGCAGACAACAGGTTAGGAGATGTAATAGCAGGTCGTAGCAACAATCCATGAGAAAGTGTGGCCTGAACATAACGTAGAATACGTTTGACGGTTGACCAATGAGTACACCGAGGAGCCTGAAGATATTGGCATACCTTGTTCATAGCAAAAGACAAGTCTGGGTGAGTCATAGTGAGATACTGTAAACCTCCTACAACACTACGATACCGTGTAGACTCCTCCGAAGAGAGAGGTGTACCGTCAGTGGCGGACAATCTGTCCGTAGAGGCCATCGGAGTAGATACCTGTGTACACTTGAGAAGCCCAGCACGCTGTAATAACTCAGTAGCATATTTCTTTTGACTCATAAGAAGACCACCAGAAAACCGCTGCACCTCGATGCCAAGAAAGTAGTGAAGTGGTCCAAGATCCTTTAGAGCAAAAGATGTACGAAGCTGATGAACAAGGCGATCAGTAGCAGAAGTAGAGGAGCTCACAACAATTATGTCATCCACGTAGACAAGTAAATAGAGAGTAATATCAGAACGCCTCAGAATAAACAAGGACGTGTCAGCTGTAGACGCAGTAAATCCAAGTCCCGTAAGAACATAGCTAAGTCGTGCATGCCAAGCACGAGGAGCCTGTTTTAGTCCATACAGCGCCTTGTTAAGACGACATAGATACTCAGGATGATGTGAATCCTCAAATCCAGGAGGTTGGCGCATGAAGACTTCTTCCTCGAGAACTCCATGCAAAAAGGCATTCCGTATGTCCAACTGACGGAGGTTCCATCCCTGAGTGAGAGCCATAGACAACAGTAAGCGAATCATTGTTGGCTTGACGACCGGGCTAAAAGTATCCTCGTAGTCAAGACCATATCGTTGCTTGAACCATTTAGCAACAAGTCGAGCTTTGTATCTCTCAATAGTCCCGTCAGACTTCTGCTTGATTTTAAACACCCACTTACAGTCAATAATATTCACGCCGGGCAACGGTGGAACTAATCGCCATGTTTTGTTTTCTTGTAAAGCAGTATATTTGGTCTCCATGGCTGTACGCCAGTGATCAGAAATCAAGGCTTCATGATGATTTCGGGGCTCAGAGTTGATAAGATCAGCTGCAGCAGGTAAGCGTGTAACACTCCAAGCAACAGTTCCATCTTTACGTATAAGAGGATTGCGGATTCCCTTCTGAAGTCACGTCATAACACGAGACGGAGCAGGTGGTGGCGGTGGTGACTGCCCACCTGGAAACGGCCCAGTAGAAGACGGAGTAGTGCTTGGCCCCGAAGCGGACGGCGTAGCGGACGGCGCAGTAGCGGATGTCGCCGTCCCAGGCGAGCTCACTGGAGCAGACGAGCCAGAAGACGGGCCAGGAGAGGATGTCGCCGTCCCAGGCGAGCTCGCTGGAGCAGACGAGCCAGAAGACGGGCCAGGAGAGCGGACCGGTGTTGTTGGGCCACCATCGAGTGGGTCTGCATGCAGAGACCCATTATGCATGCGATCAACGTGATGCTCACAATCGATGTACTGCTGCTGATCATTCTCACGATCATTGTGAGCGACTGCCGGTTCCGCATCAAGAAGCTCAAGCCGAGCCCCACGTCCATGTCCTGCACCATGGTTAGCCAATAGAGACGGAGTGTATATGCAGCATCAACAAATTGGTCAGAGAGTAAGAGTGGTGTATTGGAGTTAGATGGTGCGGATGTGGACGAAGTATGAGAGAAGGGAAACACGGTTTCATCAAACACAACATCACGAGAAATATAGACTCTATTGGTAGGAATATGAAGACATTTGTAGCCTTTGTGTAGAGAACTATACCCAAGGAAAACACATTGTTTTGAGCGAAATTCCAGTTTGCGCTTATTATAGGGACGAAGGTGTGGCCAACACGCACAACCAAACACATTAAAAAAGGTGTAGTCCGGTATTAGGCATTCAATTGGAGTTTGCATGTTAATGACACGACTAGGAAGTCGATTAATCAGAAAACAAGCGGTAGAGAACGCATCACTCCAAAAGCGATAGGGAACAGAAGCATGCGCTAAAAGTGTCAAGCCAGTCTCTACTATATGACGATGTTTGCGCTCAGCAGTACCATTTTTTTGATGTGTATGGGGACAAGAGACTCGATGAGAGACACCAATATCAGTAAAGAATTTGTTGAGCCTATGATACTCACCACCCCAGTCTGTTTGGACATGCAAAATTTTCTTATTCAGGAGACGTTCAACATGCTTTTGAAATTCAAGGAAGACTTGAAAAACATCAGATTTATGTTTAAGCAAATAAAGCCATGTAAAGCGACTGTATGCATCAACAAAACTGGCATAATACTCATGTCCACTAACTGAAACTTGGGCAGGGCCCCACACATCGGAGTATATAATCTCAAGTGGAGATGTAGTTACACGAGTAGATAAAGAAAAGGGTAACTGATGACTCTTGCCTTGCTGACAGGCATCACAAACTACAACTTTATTAACTGACACAGAAGGAAGCTCATAACGATGTAAAACATGTTGAACTATTTGGGTAGCTGGATGTCCTAAGCGCGAGTGCCACTGCTCACGTGAAACCTTGATACTGCTGAAGACTTGTTTGACTGAAGACACATCGAGATTATAGAGACCTCCACGACATCCCCCTCTAAGAAGAACCCTTCGAGTGGCTCGGTCCTTGACAAGAAAATACCAGGGATGAAATTCAAAAAAACACGTTATTGTCAAGGGAAAATTTCTTAACCGAGAGAAGATTACGGGTAACAGAGGGAACATGGAGAATATTTTTTAGATGAAGTGTATGTGATGGTGTAGGAAGAGTAGAGTGACCAATATGTGTAATGCGCATACCTGATCCGTTGGCTGTCTGGACATGTTCCTTGCCATTATATAGTTCCCTCACGGTGAGCTTGTCGAGGTCATTAGTGAAGTGATCCGTCGCAGCAGTGTCAGCATACCAACTCGGATCAACCGGATAAGAGGAGGTAGAGCCACCATGAGTGGAAGTAGAGAACGCAGCAATTTGACGATCCATGTTGCGACCATCATTGCCGGCACCAAGAAAATCGCGCTGAAATCGTTTGAAACAGCAAGAGGCAACATGTCCGACTTTGGAACAAATTTGGCACACCGGCCGTTGACGGCCCTTCAATGGGTTAGGTTGAGACTCCAATGGCAGAGTGTGTAGTATGGGCAAGACGGTTTTCCCCACGAGGGGTGACTCGAGGGTTTATATCGAACTCTCGGGGAATCAGTAGTGAAAGCTTTATCTCCTTATCCTTCCCTGGGAAACCTGCAAACAAAATAAATTGTTTTGTGCCCTCAACCTCACCAAGTGGTTGTCAAGCACAAGGTGTGAGAATGATATGAAAACAAAACAATAAATAAATATGCAATGACGATATGCAAGGATGGTGGAAACAATGATGGATGATATTTTTGGGTTTTATATTGTGAATGCAAGATGCAAAAGTATTTTTGTATTTTCGGATTTTTAAATGGCTGAAAATGGAAAATGTATGAAAGTTGTTGGAAAGGTGTTTCTTATGATTAAAAGTGGACCGGGGTTCATGGTTTCACAAATGCACACTCTCTTTAATAAAGTGGTAGACAATGGAACACTAGAGTTAACATATGAGATTGCAACATAAATGTTTCATGACAAGTTATTAATCATACGTGCATCACGTCCTAACATAGAGATCTTTTGGTTATTAATTTCTCTTATACTCCACCAAGATGCGAACTAAATCATAACACTTTAGTATTAAGATAAATCGGAGCATAGCATTAAGTTTCATGACATGAAGTTAAAATAAGAACTTGCTAGATCTAGTCATGGAGAAGTGGCAATGGTCACACCCACATCTCCGGTAGCAAGGTATTTTTGTCTATCCCTAGTGAGGTAACAAAGTAAGGTAAAGTACTCAAGTGGATCGCGGAACTTTCTCTCACGTTCATCGCACTAGCCACCCCCCGTTACTCCATCAAATGCACACGTTCCCCCTCAGACGCTCTCATACACATGCTTGATCAAAACAAGTAAACAAGAACGGGGTACATAATATGCATCTACTTTCATAACTGAAACAAAACTATTGCAATCTCAAACATATATTAACTCATAAAAAGATCCACCACAAAGGTATTACATAGATGACCGTAATCATGTTCAGCAGCTCATACGGTGCTAATTAGTGAAGCTCAAGAGAGGAGAGATACATAAGTTACTTCCACAAACCCATAGTCCAGGGGTGGACTACTCCATCTTCATCATGGATACGGTGGAGAAGTCATTGGAGAAGGTGGAGACCTCTCCGGCAGCACCCCGCCGGAGTTGTCCCCCTCCAATCTGCAACTCCAGGTCTCTGTTTCGTGGTTTTCTGTGTTTCTGCGGCGCTCTTTTCCGAAGGGCGTCGGGGACTATTTTTATAGTCGGTTTTAGGTCAAGACGAAGCTTCTGGAAAAAAGATCGACGGCAACGGAGCCTCGAGGGCCCAGATGAGGGGTCCCACGCGCACTACAAGAAATATGCTATCCTTTGACCCTCAATATTGGTCACTGAATGGTCACGTATTTTAATTTGTGACCTTTTTGTGACCAATAACACTTGGTCACGTTATGAGCGTCACTAACGATCCAATATGACCTTTTTTGTGGATTGGTCATAGACCTCTATGACCAAAAGAAATGGTCACATAATTTATGACCAATTTTTTGGTCATTGGCAATCTGGCCACGCCACGTCAAATCCCACGTGGCAAAGATGACGTGGCAAAATTTGTGACCAAATGAAATGATCGTGGACCAGAATCAGCCCGGTACAGTTCGGTGATATACATGGCCAAGCCCAACAATGAGGACTTTTAGTTTATTTTTTCAGTCAATTCGGGTCAGCTACATGGGCCAAGCCCAACATTTCGGGCTTTTTATTTCTGGCCTGCATAGTTGACACTATTGATTTCTATTTTAGATATTGTATTTTAAAGGTGGTCCCACTAGTCAGATTGAGCCCACTAGTCATATTGGCCCCACTTGTCAGGTCCATCTCATAAATCGATCCCACACGTCAGAAAGTCAAATTTTGGCATTCTAAATTCACAAAATTGAGTCCCACTTGAGGGTTTCCATTTCACAACTTCTCAAATCCGATACAAAATTCATATTTCAAACAGAACAGAGATAAAATTCGTCCAAATAACACTAAATTATCTATTACAATCTATTACAGCCAAGATATATCTACTATTACAATACATAACTAGCTACTCTCCGCTTTGTCATGCTCCATCAAAATTTCTTCAGCCTGGAGCTCCTGTAAACTTGCATCACTTAATAAGGCACAAATGTTCATTTGGTTGGTGACATGAAAATGCTGCAACAACCAGAGAAGCATTATAAGCACAAATACAACAACCATTTTAATTCAAGCAAAGGTTCTGCTAGCAGAGCATGAAAAAGAAAGCAGCACATGACAGGAATGTTGACAACATCTTAGTCAATGACTTTAATCAGGAATAATGAATATTCACTTGAAGGATTATACAAGAATAAGGGAAACTATCACAGTACATAAATGTTATCATGGAATTATATAGCTAACTCAATGACGGATTGCAATGTTTTACTCAATGTATGAAACTCAAAGAACTTCTGGTAAGTAGCGATGCATGATGCATGTTAGGTTGCTAACAGGTTATGTTGTCTATCACCACTCGGGCTGCGCCCCGGCAGCCCCTGCTGGCGGCGGGGATGGCAGAGCGCAGAGAGGGAGGGGACGAGGAGGGGAGAGATGGGGAGGCGCGCCGCCGCCAGCGGGGGCGACGGACGCGCGTGGGAGGGAGGTTTCGGTCATGTGTATACGCAAGCTAGCTACTACTTCCGGTTCCCGTTCCCCACCCCCCTCTCGCTCCCAACTTCCGGTTTCGGTCCTGTGTTTCGGTTAAGGAAGCTAGAAGCCTACGAATATTCAACTTTGATGTTTTTCAGTTTTCTTTTACCGAACGTGCCTGTATAAAACTGCGGCTGGCGTCAGGAAAAGTTTGGGGTAACTAGCCAGTGATGAAAGCTGAATCGAAAACCGGTGATCCAGGCGAGGGTGTCGCTGACCAGTAAAATGCCAAAAAAAACAGCTCTAGGAGTCTTGGACTTCGCACTCAAAGTTGGTAACGTAGTGCAGCTGGCCTGGGATGGTTAGTAACGCAGTGCAGCTGGCTAGGGCTGGTTAGTAACGCCTGTGCAACCGGAAAAGCTACTCGTCATGCGAGCGGCCGCTCGCGTGGTCCGCGTGACGCGCATGGGCGTGGGGCCCACCCACGTTCGTCCTCCTTCTCCTTTCCCTTCCGTCCCCAATTCTTCTTCCTCCCCGAGAGACGCGGCCAGGCCGAGCCGGCGGCGGCGACGCCGATACGGAGCTGCGACGGAGAAGGCGGCCGGCGAGACGAGACTTAACGGTGGGGGTGGGGGGGTTCGCCGGCGACGAGCTCCGGGTGGGGGGGGGGGCCACATGCGGTGGTCAGAAGGACCACGTGTGGTTGTCCGAAACCGCGCAAGCGATTGCGCGCGCGCAAGCTAGCCCTGCCCCTGTGCAACGTTATCGCGTACGTCTGGCCGCGCATGAACTTTGTTTCAGTCGTGCTCCCCGGCGCGCTCAAGACAGCGGCCCGGTTTGTCGAGATTGCGGCATGGAGTTCACTCGGAAGATTTCTGCAAACTCCATGTCACGTGTAGTCATGGCGTGGAAGATACACAAGCATTTTCGTCACACGATATGTCATGTTCTTATTTGCTAGGTACACGTGTGCTAGCCGTCTAGGTTGTGTTCTAGCCGTTCAGAGTTCGAACTCACCAGTCCTTTTTAATGAATTACGACGGGTTTCTCCCTTGTTGGTCTAGTTGGCCTGATTCTGCTCGGTTTTAGAATTTTTTTTTAACTCATGGAGAATTATGTTTCAATTTTGAGAAAATTCTTACCGGAGTGGTGTAGGCTTGCCCTTTTTGTGCTCGTTTTCCGGTTGTATCATTTTTCGCTCGGTGTTGCTTAGAAAATTGTGAGCCACTCCTTTTGGTTTCACACTTAAGACAATGTAAGATACGTGTCACGGGCGAATTGAGTTTTGACACATGTGGAAAAACAACAATGATAGCTAGAAACCATGTGAACTCTGGTTCGGGCAGACTTCTATAAGTAACGATGAAATCACGGACCCTAACACGAATAGTTCTTCTAGCCCAAAGAGCCCCTCCATCATGGCTCGCCTCTCTTCGTTCCCCATTCCTTTCTTCGAAAAATCACAACCCATCTCTCCCTCCGTTGTTACTTCCGCGAAACATCGATGACGCTATCCTCCGCCTTCTCCATATAGCTAGATTTATACCACGGGGACTTAGGCCTTCCATGTCATCGTCATGTTTAGATCTAGTCTCGCTAGGCAAAGAAGGATTACTTCCTCATCCTCTCGATAATTGGAGCCTAGATCTGGTTCTCCATCATCGCCTTCTCCATATAGCTAGATTTATACCACGCGGACTTAGGCCTTCCATGTCATCGTCATATTTAGATCTAGTCTCGCTAGGCAAAGAAGGATTACTTCCTCATCCTCTCGATAATTGGAGCCTAGATCTGGTTCTCCATCATCGCAATGGTGAGGTTCAAGTATCCTTCCTCTACCGCCCTTTTGAACAAATCCGAGTGTCCTTCCCATCTCGCCACATAGTCAGATCTGACCTCTCATCATTGACTCATCCTCGTCGCAGACACATGTGACACGGCATCTGACACTGGTATGTGATTATTTCTTGGTTTTATTTCTCCGTAATCATGGCTCGATGCATATTAGTCATTCAAGGAAAGAATTATCTAGAAGGATTCCATCAAACAAGCTACGGAAGTCCATCCAAAATCACGTGCACGAGGGGATATGACCCACATGGAAATATCCGGAAACCATAATTGCCAAAATAAGCCAGGCAAGTTCAGGGAAGCGAAAGCAACCCTGCAGCTCCCCCCCCCCCCCCCCCGAAATTTTAGCGGAATCTCATGCTCTCATTTTATGTCTTGTTTGTTGAAGTGAATAAAAAATAGGAATGGAGGGGCGGGCAATAGAGAGGGGGTGATGAGACCAAGAATATTTTTAGTTATACATGAACATGGTGGATCACCCTTTGAGCCAATTTGGCATTTGAAACATTGGAGATACAATAACAAACTTAGTACTCATGCCAAACTGAACTATGTGGCATATTTGGCACTGACAGATTGTGTCCAGGAGTGAACTTTCCACGTTAGAGTTTGTTGTTCATCTGAATTCTGGAGCTTGTTTGGGAGAGGACTGTACAATACACCTACCACAAATGTACGCCACGTACCTAGGGCAGCGAGCAGTACCTGGGACCGTCCGTCCCCTGGTCTGACCGCGGCTGACACGATAAATAGCCGCCCCTGCCCTCGCTCCCGGCGTGACGGCCCCCACTGTTGGCACTGTACATCTGACTGTTAGGGCGAGAGAGAGGGGGCGCGCGGCAGGATGGAGAACGGCGGCGGCAAGGAGCTGCAGGCGCTGCAGCGGACCGTCGGCAAGGTACAGGCGCTCCTGGAGCGCAACCAGATGCTCATCCAGGAGATCGGCCAGAACAACGCCGCCGGCGAGGCGGACGGGCTCAACCGCAACGTCGCCCTGATCCGCGAGCTCAACAGCAACCTCGCACGCGTCTCGAGCCTCTACTCCGACCTCCCCTCCGACCTCGTCCGCTCCTTCAACGGCACCGACCCCGCCAAGAAGAGGCAGCGCCCTTCCCAGTAGAAGAAATAAACCAGCAACCCCCTCCTTCTCTGTTCGGATTTAGATTCGTGTCATGTTAGCGTTGATCTGAGATGTAGACATGGGCGGCTTGTTGTGTATCAGGGTTCAGGGATGCAGTCACGCATGCAGCAGTGCATGGCTGTGTCAGGGAATGTCAGGGATTGTTGTATCTTAAGATTGTCAAGTGCAATTGAATAATTGATGAACTTCCTGAGCAGCTCAGGGATCGGAAGTGCAGGTTTTATCGCAAGGGACACCTCCAGCTCCTGTCGTTTGGCTGGCTGCCTTCCCCTAACCCACTGCTCTGACGCGGAGGAAGCCGATCGAGGCCCTCGCAGCTCTGCATGGCATCTTGGCCCTGTGCGCTAGCATGGATATGTCCTTTGCGTCGAAACAGATAGCTCTCAGCTGGCCCAAGCTCTGTCCTCTTCTGAAGCCAACAGATCAAAGTACTGCTTCACCATCGAAGAAACCAAATCCCTGCTTAAGAATGGTGCCAACTAGACAAAGGAAACAAGGAACAAACCCATCGTAATTCTGTACAAAAGAGTGGTGAGTTCAAACTCTCGCCAAGATGCCATGACTACGAGTGCATATCCAGTGATCCCACATGTCACATGATACGATGATACTGTTTTTCAAATCTAATTTTTAAAGTTTCAAAAAGATCTGAAACAATTTGTGGATGTTCACTAGCTGTGTGTTTACTATTCCTAACATTTGCAGAACCAAATTCAAAATATCTGCATAGAAACAAAAAAGAAAATCCGACATGAACATTGTCACAAAAAGACAAAAAACAAAATGACACTATTCACTTAGCATTTTGTCTTTTTTGCTTCTCTATGTGTATTTTGAATTTGGTTCTGAAAAATTTAGGACATGTAACACCCATCTTGTGAATACCGACCATTTGTTTCAAAAAAAAATTGACACTTAAAAACTGAATTTTCAAGAGTAATATCATGGTATCATTTTCAAGAGTAATTTTCAAGAGTAACATACGGCTTGCATCTCTGTTAGAGGACTGGCTAACACAGGAGTACATACGGCTTGCATCTCTGTTAGAGGACTGGCTAGTTACCCCAAAGTTTGCTTTTACATCAGCCGCAGTGTTACAGACACGTTCGGTAAAAGAAAACTGAAAACGATCAAAGTAGAGTATTCGTAGGCTGCTAGCTTCGTGTTAACCAAAACACCAATCTTTGATTTGTGAAAGTCATTACTCTTCAGAGTATGGACTAAGTTTGAAGCATCAGACTCAAGTATAATCATGTTTCGTGACAATGCCAGGGTGTCGCCGACCAGTAAAATGCCAAAAAAAAAAAAAAACAGCTTGCTAGGGCTGTTAGTACTCCGTAACACCTGTGCAACGTGATCCCGTACGTAGTCATGGCATCTTGGGCAGAGTTTGAACTCACCACTCTTTTGTACAGAATTACGACGGGTTTCTTCCTTTGTTGGTCTAGTTGGCACGATTCCGCTTGGTTTAAGTTTTTTTAGGGAGAGAACGAGCCTTATATATTCATAAGCAGGGAGTTTACTGGAAGGCGGCAGATAGTTTGTTCCCTTCGCGGCGGGCCAAATTGGCAAAAGCATCCGCCACCCTATTGGCTGGCATTCCTCTTTACATGCACTGCCGAGTATCTCCTGTTGCTCCTAAGCAGGGATTTGATTTCTTCGATGATGAAGCAGTACTTTGATCTGTTGGCTTCAGAAGAGGATAGAGCTTGGGCCAGCTGAGAGCTATCTGTTTCGACGCATAAGGACATATCCGTGCTAGCGCACAGGGCCAAGATGCCATGCAGAGCTGTGAGGGCTTCGATCGGCTTCCTCCGCGTCTGAGCAGTGGGTTAGGGGAAGGCAGCCAGCCAAACGACAGGAGCTGGAGGTGTCCCTTGCGATAAAACCTGCACTTCCGATCCCTGAGCTACTGAGGAAATTCATCAATTGCACTTGACTATCTTGAGACACAACAATTAAGCCCTGACATTCCCTGACACAGCCATGGACAGCTGCGTGACTGCATCCCTGAACCCTGATACACAACAAGCCGCCCATGTCTACATCTCAGATCAACGCTAAAATGACACGAATCTAAATCTTAACAGAGAAGAGGAGGGGGTTGGTGGTCTATTTCTTCTACTCGGAAGGGCGCTGCCTCTTCTTGGCAGGGTCGGCGGAGTCGACGGAGCGGAAGAATGAGGAGGGGAGGTCGGAGTAGAGGCTGGAGACGCGTGCGATGTTGCTGTTGAGCTCGCGGATGAGGGCGACGTTGTGGTTGAGCCCGTCGGCCTCGCCGGCGGCGTGGTTCTGGCTGATCTCCTGGATGAGCATCCGGTTGCGCTCCAGGAGCGCCTGCACCTCGCCGACGGTCCGCTGCAGCGCCTGCACCGCCTTGCCGCCGCCGTGTTCTCCATCCCTGCCGCGCGCTCCGTCTCTGAGTCTCTCTCGCCCTGACAGTCGGATGTACCAACAGTGAGGGCCGTCACGCGGGGATCGAGGGCAGGGGGCTATTTATCGTGGTCAGCCGCCGGTCAGGCCAGGGGCCGGACGGACGGTCCCAGGAACTGCTTGCTGCCTTAGGTACGGGGCGAGCATGCGTTTTTTTCTCTCCCCCAGATCATTCCTGGCAATTGTACAGTCCTCTCCCAAGCAAGCTTCAGAATTCAGATGAACAACTAACTCTAACATGGAAAGTTCACTGGTAGCTAAGGGCAGACACAATCTGTGAAGTGCCAAATATGCCACATAGTTCAGTTTGGAATGAGTACTACGTTTGTTATTGTATCTTCAGTTTTGCCTCTTTTGACTTATACGTCTAACGAAAAGTATGCATGCGAGTATGAGACATCAATATATCTCTTTCAACTATTGGCAAGAATCGAATCCGGGCTGTCAGATGTTCTATTTGAAAAGAGGATTGTATTGTAGGGGTAAACCGTGCGCCTCTCAGTGGGCTGCACTTGTATTTATATCAGGGGTAATTACAGGAGGTGTTTACAAGTTAGAGTCCTAATACAACACTATTACAATACATAGTTTATCACCCTCCCTCAATCTCAGCCAATCTATGAAGGTTGAGATTGCGCTTACAAGCATCAAATAACGGTAGTGGTAATGGCTTAGTAAATATATCAGCTAGCTGATCCTTGGAGGAGATGAACCGTATCTGGAGTAACTTCTGAGCAACACGTTCACGAACAAAGTGAAAATCTATCTCAATATGCTTAGTGCGAGCATGAAAAACTGGATTGGACGAAAGATATGTTGCACCAATATTGTCACACCACAAAATAGGTGAACGCTGTTGAGGGACTCCAAGTTCAGTAAGAAGAGCTTGTACCCAAATAAGTTCAGCCGTGGCATTCGCAAGTGCTGCTTTATACTCAGTACTGGAACGTGAGACAGTAGCCTGTTTTCTAGCACTCCAAGAAATCAGATTTCCACCATAGAAGATGAGAAAACCCCGGTTGATCGCCGATCAACAGGATTTCCAGCCCAGTCCGCGTCAGAAAATGCAGACAACAGGTTAGGAGATGTAATAGCAGGTCGTAGCAACAATCCATGAGAAAGTGTGGCCTGAACATAACGTAGAATACGTTTGACGGTTGACCAATGAGTACACCGAGGAGCCTGAAGATATTGGCATACCTTGTTCATAGCAAAAGACAAGTCTGGGTGAGTCATAGTGAGATACTGTAAACCTCCTACAACACTACGATACCGTGTAGACTCCTCCGAAGAGAGAGGTGTACCGTCAGTGGCGGACAATCTGTCCGTAGAGGCCATCGGAGTAGATACCTGTGTACACTTGAGAAGCCCAGCACGCTGTAATAACTCAGTAGCATATTTCTTTTGACTCATAAGAAGACCACCAGAAAACCGCTGCACCTCGATGCCAAGAAAGTAGTGAAGTGGTCCAAGATCCTTTAGAGCAAAAGATGTACGAAGCTGATGAACAAGGCGATCAGTAGCAGAAGTAGAGGAGCTCACAACAATTATGTCATCCACGTAGACAAGTAAATAGAGAGTAATATCAGAACGCCTCAGAATAAACAAGGACGTGTCAGCTGTAGACGCAGTAAATCCAAGTCCCGTAAGAACATAGCTAAGTCGTGCATGCCAAGCACGAGGAGCCTGTTTTAGTCCATACAGCGCCTTGTTAAGACGACATAGATACTCAGGATGATGTGAATCCTCAAATCCAGGAGGTTGGCGCATGAAGACTTCTTCCTCGAGAACTCCATGCAAAAAGGCATTCCGTATGTCCAACTGACGGAGGTTCCATCCCTGAGTGAGAGCCATAGACAACAGTAAGCGAATCATTGTTGGCTTGACGACCGGGCTAAAAGTATCCTCGTAGTCAAGACCATATCGTTGCTTGAACCATTTAGCAACAAGTCGAGCTTTGTATCTCTCAATAGTCCCGTCAGACTTCTGCTTGATTTTAAACACCCACTTACAGTCAATAATATTCACGCCGGGCAACGGTGGAACTAATCGCCATGTTTTGTTTTCTTGTAAAGCAGTATATTTGGTCTCCATGGCTGTACGCCAGTGATCAGAAATCAAGGCTTCATGATGATTTCGGGGCTCAGAGTTGATAAGATCAGCTGCAGCAGGTAAGCGTGTAACACTCCAAGCAACAGTTCCATCTTTACGTATAAGAGGATTGCGGATTCCCTTCTGAAGTCACGTCATAACACGAGACGGAGCAGGTGGTGGCGGTGGTGACTGCCCACCTGGAAACGGCCCAGTAGAAGACGGAGTAGTGCTTGGCCCCGAAGCGGACGGCGTAGCGGACGGCGCAGTAGCGGATGTCGCCGTCCCAGGCGAGCTCACTGGAGCAGACGAGCCAGAAGACGGGCCAGGAGAGGATGTCGCCGTCCCAGGCGAGCTCGCTGGAGCAGACGAGCCAGAAGACGGGCCAGGAGAGCGGACCGGTGTTGTTGGGCCACCATCGAGTGGGTCTGCATGCAGAGACCCATTATGCATGCGATCAACGTGATGCTCACAATCGATGTACTGCTGCTGATCATTCTCACGATCATTGTGAGCGACTGCCGGTTCCGCATCAAGAAGCTCAAGCCGAGCCCCACGTCCATGTCCTGCACCATGGTTAGCCAATAGAGACGGAGTGTATATGCAGCATCAACAAATTGGTCAGAGAGTAAGAGTGGTGTATTGGAGTTAGATGGTGCGGATGTGGACGAAGTATGAGAGAAGGGAAACACGGTTTCATCAAACACAACATCACGAGAAATATAGACTCTATTGGTAGGAATATGAAGACATTTGTAGCCTTTGTGTAGAGAACTATACCCAAGGAAAACACATTGTTTTGAGCGAAATTCCAGTTTGCGCTTATTATAGGGACGAAGGTGTGGCCAACACGCACAACCAAACACATTAAAAAAGGTGTAGTCCGGTATTAGGCATTCAATTGGAGTTTGCATGTTAATGACACGACTAGGAAGTCGATTAATCAGAAAACAAGCGGTAGAGAACGCATCACTCCAAAAGCGATAGGGAACAGAAGCATGCGCTAAAAGTGTCAAGCCAGTCTCTACTATATGACGATGTTTGCGCTCAGCAGTACCATTTTTTTGATGTGTATGGGGACAAGAGACTCGATGAGAGACACCAATATCAGTAAAGAATTTGTTGAGCCTATGATACTCACCACCCCAGTCTGTTTGGACATGCAAAATTTTCTTATTCAGGAGACGTTCAACATGCTTTTGAAATTCAAGGAAGACTTGAAAAACATCAGATTTATGTTTAAGCAAATAAAGCCATGTAAAGCGACTGTATGCATCAACAAAACTGGCATAATACTCATGTCCACTAACTGAAACTTGGGCAGGGCCCCACACATCGGAGTATATAATCTCAAGTGGAGATGTAGTTACACGAGTAGATAAAGAAAAGGGTAACTGATGACTCTTGCCTTGCTGACAGGCATCACAAACTACAACTTTATTAACTGACACAGAAGGAAGCTCATAACGATGTAAAACATGTTGAACTATTTGGGTAGCTGGATGTCCTAAGCGCGAGTGCCACTGCTCACGTGAAACCTTGATACTGCTGAAGACTTGTTTGACTGAAGACACATCGAGATTATAGAGACCTCCAGATCCCCCTCTAAGAAGAACCCTTCGAGTGGCTCGGTCCTTGACATCCCCCAAGGGAAAATTTCTTAAGAAGATTACGGGTAACCTAGGAAGAGTAGAGTGGCTGTGTAATGCGCATACCTGACAAGCCATTATATAGTTCCCTCACGGTGAAATACCAGGCATGAAATTCAACCAAACGCAGCAACGATTGTTGGTTATTGAAATTTTCTTAACCAGAGAAGATGGGGTAACTAAATCGAGAATATTTTTAGATGAATGTATGTGATGGTGTGAAGATGACGATATGCATTATATTGTGTGCATGACAATGGATGTTAAAATAATGATCTTGCTAGATATAGTCATGGAGAGTGGTCCGATGGTCATGCGAAGTGACATCATCCGTGAAGCAAGGTATACCAACTCTATCCCTAGTGAGGTAACAAAGTAAGGTAAAGTACTCAAGTGGATCGCGGAACTTTCTCTCACGTTCATCGCACTAGCCACCCCCCGTTACTCCATCAAATGCACACGTTCCCCCTCAGACGCTCTCATACACATGCTTGATCAAAACAAGTAAACAAGAACGGGGTACATAATATGCATCTACTTTCATAACTGAAACAAAACTATTGCAATCTCAAACATATATTAACTCATAAAAAGATCCACCACAAAGGTATTACATAGATGACCGTAATCATGTTCAGCAGCTCATACGGTGCTAATTAGTGAAGCTCAAGAGAGGAGAGATACATAAGTTACTTCCACAAACCCATAGTCCAGGGTGGACTACTCCATCTTCATCATGGATACGGTGGAGAAGTCATTGGAGAAGGTGGAGACCTCTCCGGCAGCACCCCGCCGGAGTTGTCCCCCTCCAATCTGCAACTCCAGGTCTCTGTTTCGTGGTTTTCTGTGTTTCTGCGGCGCTCTTTTCCGAAGGGCGTCGGGGACTATTTTTATAGTCGGTTTTAGGTCAAGACGAAGCTTCTGGAAAAAAGATCGACGGCAACGGAGCCTCGAGGGCCCAGATGAGGGGTCCCACGCGCACTACAAGAAATATGCTATCCTTTGACCCTCAATATTGGTCACTGAATGGTCACGTATTTTAATTTGTGACCTTTTTGTGACCAATAACACTTGGTCACGTTATGAGCGTCACTAACGATCCAATATGACCTTTTTTGTGGATTGGTCATAGACCTCTATGACCAAAAGAAATGGTCACATAATTTATGACCAATTTTTTGGTCATTGGCAATCTGGCCACGCCACGTCAAATCCCACGTGGCAAAGATGACGTGGCAAAATTTGTGACCAAATGAAATGATCGTGGACCAGAATCAGCCCGGTACAGTTCGGTGATATACATGGGCCAAGCCCAACAATGAGGACTTTTAGTTTATTTTTTCAGTCAATTCGGTCAGCTACATGGGCCAAGCCCAACATTTCGGGCTTTTTATTTCTGGCCTGCATAGTTGACACTATTGATTTCTATTTTAGATATTGTATTTTAAAGGTGGTCCCACTAGTCAGATTGAGCCCACTAGTCATATTGGCCCCACTTGTCAGGTCCATCTCATAAATCGATCCCACACGTCAGAAAGTCAAATTTTGGCATTCTAAATTCACAAAATTGAGTCCCACTTGAGGGTTTCCATTTCACAACTTCTCAAATCCGATACAAAATTCATATTTCAAACAGAACAGAGATAAAATTCGTCCAAATAACACTAAATTATCTATTACAATCTATTACAGCCAAGATATATCTACTATTACAATACATAACTAGCTACTCTCCGCTTTGTCATGCTCCATCAAAATTTCTTCAGCCTGGAGCTCCTGTAAACTTGCATCACTTAATAAGGCACAAATGTTCATTTGGTTGGTGACATGAAAATGCTGCAACAACCAGAGAAGCATTATAAGCACAAATACAACAACCATTTTAATTCAAGCAAAGGTTCTGCTAGCAGAGCATGAAAAAGAAAGCAGCACATGACAGGAATGTTGACAACATCTTAGTCAATGACTTTAATCAGGAATAATGAATATTCACTTGAAGGATTATACAAGAATAAGGGAAACTATCACAGTACATAAATGTTATCATGGAATTATATAGCTAACTCAATGACGGATTGCAATGTTTTACTCAATGTATGAAACTCAAAGAACTTCTGGTAAGTAGCGATGCATGATGCATGTTAGGTTGCTAACAGGGTTATGTTGTCTATCACCACTCGGGCTGCGCCCCGGCAGCCCCTACTGGCGGCGGGGATGGCAGAGCGCAGAGAGGGAGGGGACGAGGAGGGGAGAGATGGGGAGGCGCGCCGCCGCCAGCGGGGGCGACGGACGCGCGTGGGAGGGAGGTTTCGGTCCTGTGTATACGCAAGCTAGCTACTACTTCCGGTTCCCGTTCCCCACCCCCCTCTCGCTCCCAACTTCCGGTTTCGGTCCTGTGTTTCGGTTAAGGAAGCTAGAAGCCTACGAATATTCAACTTTGATGTTTTTCAGTTTTCTTTTACCGAACGTGCCTGTATAAAACTGCGGCTGGCGTCAGGAAAAGTTTGGGGTAACTAGCCAGTGATGAAAGCTGAATCGAAAACCGGTGATCCAGGCGAGGGTGTCGCTGACCAGTAAAATGCCAAAAAAAACAGCTCTAGGAGTCTTGGACTTCGCACTCAAAGTTGGTAACGTAGTGCAGCTGGCCTGGGATGGTTAGTAACGCAGTGCAGCTGGCTAGGGCTGGTTAGTAACGCCTGTGCAACCGGAAAAGCTACTCGTCATGCGAGCGGCCGCTCGCGTGGTCCGCGTGACGCGGACGCGCATGGGCGTGGGGCCCACCCACGTTCGTCCTCCTTCTCCTTTCCCTTCCGTCCCCAATTCTTCTTCCTCCCCGAGAGACGCGGCCAGGCCGAGCCGGCCCGGCGACGCCGATACGGAGCTGCGACGGAGAAGGCGGCCGGCGAGACGAGACTTAACGGTGGGGGTGGGGTGGGGTTCGCCGGCGACGAGCTCCGGTGTGGGGGGGGGGGGGGCACATGCGGTGGTCAGAAGGACCACGTGTGGTTGTCCGAAACCGCGCAAGCGATTGCGCGCGCGCAAGCTAGCCCTGCCCCTGTGCAACGTTATCGCGTACGTCTGGCCGCGCATGAACTTTGTTTCAGTCGTGCTCCCCGGCGCGCTCAAGACAGCGGCCCGGTTTGTCGAGATTGCGGCATGGAGTTCACTCGGAAGATTTCTGCAAACTCCATGTCACGTGTAGTCATGGCGTGGAAGATACACAAGCATTTTCGTCACACGATATGTCATGTTCTTATTTGCTAGGTACACGTGTGCTAGCCGTCTAGGTTGTGTTCTAGCCGTTCAGAGTTCGAACTCACCAGTCCTTTTTAATGAATTACGACGGGTTTCTCCCTTGTTGGTCTAGTTGGCCTGATTCTGCTCGGTTTTAGAATTTTTTTTAACTCATGGAGAATTATGTTTCAATTTTGAGAAAATTCTTACCGGAGTGGTGTAGCTTGCCCTTTTTGTGCTCGTGTTTTCCGGTTGTATCATTTTTCGCTCGGTGTTGCTTAGAAAATTGTGAGCCACTCCTTTTGGTTTCACACTTAAGACAATGTAAGATACGTGTCACGGGCGAATTGAGTTTTGACACATGTGGAAAAACAACAATGATAGCTAGAAACCATGTGAACTCTGGTTCGGGCAGACTTCTATAAGTAACGATGAAATCACGGACCCTAACACGAATAGTTCTTCTAGCCCAAAGAGCCCCTCCATCATGGCTCGCCTCTCTTCGTTCCCCATTCCTTTCTTCGAAAAATCACAACCCATCTCTCCCTCCGTTGTTACTTCCGCGAAACATCGATGACGCTATCCTCCGCCTTCTCCATATAGCTAGATTTATACCACGGGGACTTAGGCCTTCCATGTCATCGTCATGTTTAGATCTAGTCTCGCTAGGCAAAGAAGGATTACTTCCTCATCCTCTCGATAATTGGAGCCTAGATCTGGTTCTCCATCATCGCCTTCTCCATATAGCTAGATTTATACCACGCGGACTTAGGCCTTCCATGTCATCGTCATATTTAGATCTAGTCTCGCTAGGCAAAGAAGGATTACTTCCTCATCCTCTCGATAATTGGAGCCTAGATCTGGTTCTCCATCATCGCAATGGTGAGGTTCAAGTATCCTTCCTCTACCGCCCTTTTGAACAAATCCGAGTGTCCTTCCCATCTCGCCACATAGTCAGATCTGACCTCTCATCATTGACTCATCCTCGTCGCAGACACATGTGACACGGCATCTGACACTGGTATGTGATTATTTCTTGGTTTTATTTCTCCGTAATCATGGCTCGATGCATATTAGTCATTCAAGGAAAGAATTATCTAGAAGGATTCCATCAAACAAGCTACGGAAGTCCATCCAAAATCACGTGCACGAGGGGATATGACCCACATGGAAATATCCGGAAACCATAATTGCCAAAATAAGCCAGGCAAGTTCAGGAAGCGAAAGCAACCCTGCAGCTCCCCCCCCCCCCCCCCCCCCCCCCCCCCCCGAAATTTTAGCGGAATCTCATGCTCTCATTTTATGTCTTGTTTGTTGAAGTGAATAAAAAATAGGAATGGAGGGGCGGGCAATAGAGAGGGGGTGATGAGACCAAGAATATTTTTAGTTATACTATGAACATGGTGAACATGGTGGATCACCCTTTGAGCCAATTTGGCATTTGAAACATTGGAGATACAATAACAAACTTAGTACTCATGCCAAACTGAACTATGTGGCATATTTGGCACTGACAGATTGTGTCCAGGAGTGAACTTTCCACGTTAGAGTTTGTTGTTCATCTGAATTCTGGAGCTTGTTTGGGAGAGGACTGTACAATACACCTACCACAAATGTACGCCACGTACCTAGGGCAGCGAGCAGTACCTGGGACCGTCCGTCCCCCTGGTCTGACCCGGCTGACACGATAAATAGCCGCCCCTGCCCTCGCTCCCGGCGTGACGGCCCCCACTGTTGGCACTGTACATCTGACTGTTAGGGCGAGAGAGAGGGGGCGCGCGGCAGGATGGAGAACGGCGGCGGCAAGGAGCTGCAGGCGCTGCAGCGGACCGTCGGCAAGGTACAGGCGCTCCTGGAGCGCAACCAGATGCTCATCCAGGAGATCGGCCAGAACAACGCCGCCGGCGAGGCGGACGGGCTCAACCGCAACGTCGCCCTGATCCGCGAGCTCAACAGCAACCTCGCACGCGTCTCGAGCCTCTACTCCGACCTCCCCTCCGACCTCGTCCGCTCCTTCAACGGCGCCGACCCCGCCAAGAAGAGGCAGCGCCCTTCCCAGTAGAAGAAATAAACCAGCAACCCCCTCCTCTTCTCTGTTCGGATTTAGATTCGTGTCATGTTAGCGTTGATCTGAGATGTAGACATGGGCGGCTTGTTGTGTATCAGGGTTCAGGGATGCAGTCACGCATGCAGCAGTGCATGGCTGTGTCAGGGAATGTCAGGGATTGTTGTATCTTAAGATTGTCAAGTGCAATTGAATAATTGATGAACTTCCTGAGCAGCTCAGGGATCGGAAGTGCAGGTTTTATCGCAAGGGACACCTCCAGCTCCTGTCGTTTGGCTGGCTGCCTTCCCCTAACCCACTGCTCTGACGCGGAGGAAGCCGATCGAGGCCCTCGCAGCTCTGCATGGCATCTTGGCCCTGTGCGCTAGCATGGATATGTCCTTTGCGTCGAAACAGATAGCTCTCAGCTGGCCCAAGCTCTGTCCTCTTCTGAAGCCAACAGATCAAAGTACTGCTTCACCATCGAAGAAACCAAATCCCTGCTTAAGAATGGTGCCAACTAGACAAAGGAAACAAGGAACAAACCCATCGTAATTCTGTACAAAAGAGTGGTGAGTTCAAACTCTCGCCAAGATGCCATGACTACGAGTGCATATCCAGTGATCCCACATGTCACATGATACGATGATACTGTTTTTCAAATCTAATTTTTAAAGTTTCAAAAAGATCTGAAACAATTTGTGGATGTTCACTAGCTGTGTGTTTACTATTCCTAACATTTGCAGAACCAAATTCAAAATATCTGCATAGAAACAAAAAAGAAAATCCGACATGAACATTGTCACAAAAAGACAAAAAACAAAATGACACTATTCACTTAGCATTTTGTCTTTTTTGCTTCTCTATGTGTATTTTGAATTTGGTTCTGAAAAATTTAGGACATGTAACACCCATCTTGTGAATACCGACCATTTGTTTCAAAAAAAAATTGACACTTAAAAACTGAATTTTCAAGAGTAATATCATGGTATCATTTTCAAGAGTAATTTTCAAGAGTAACATACGGCTTGCATCTCTGTTAGAGGACTGGCTAACACAGGAGTACATACGGCTTGCATCTCTGTTAGAGGACTGGCTAGTTACCCCAAAGTTTGCTTTTACATCAGCCGCAGTGTTACAGACACGTTCGGTAAAAGAAAACTGAAAACGATCAAAGTAGAGTATTCGTAGGCTGCTAGCTTCGTGTTAACCAAAACACCAATCTTTGATTTGTGAAAGTCATTACTCTTCAGAGTATGGACTAAGTTTGAAGCATCAGACTCAAGTATAATCATGTTTCGTGACAATGCCAGGGTGTCGCCGACCAGTAAAATGTCAAAAAAAAAAAAAAACAGCTTGCTAGGGCTAGTTAGTACTCCGTAACACCTGTGCAACGTGATCCCGTACGTAGTCATGGCATCTTGGGCAGAGTTTGAACTCACCACTCTTTTGTACAGAATTACGACGGGTTTCTTCCTTTGTTGGTCTAGTTGGCACGATTCCGCTTGGTTTAAGTTTTTTTTAGGGAGAGAACGAGCCTTATATATTCATAAGCAGGGAGTTTACTGGAAGGCGGCAGATAGTTTGTTCCCTTCGCGGCGGGCCAAATTGGCAAAAGCATCCGCCACCCTATTGGCTGGCATTCCTCTTTACATGCACTGCCGAGTATCTCCTGTTGCTCCTAAGCAGGGATTTGATTTCTTCGATGATGAAGCAGTACTTTGATCTGTTGGCTTCAGAAGAGGATAGAGCTTGGGCCAGCTGAGAGCTATCTGTTTCGACGCATAAGGACATATCCGTGCTAGCGCACAGGGCCAAGATGCCATGCAGAGCTGTGAGGGCTTCGATCGGCTTCCTCCGCGTCTGAGCAGTGGGTTAGGGGAAGGCAGCCAGCCAAACGACAGGAGCTGGAGGTGTCCCTTGCGATAAAACCTGCACTTCCGATCCCTGAGCTACTGAGGAAATTCATCAATTGCACTTGACTATCTTGAGACACAACAATTAAGCCCTGACATTCCCTGACACAGCCATGGACAGCTGCGTGACTGCATCCCTGAACCCTGATACACAACAAGCCGCCCATGTCTACATCTCAGATCAACGCTAAAATGACACGAATCTAAATCTTAACAGAGAAGAGGAGGGGGTTGGTGGTCTATTTCTTCTACTCGGAAGGGCGCTGCCTCTTCTTGGCAGGGTCGGCGGCGTCGACGGAGCGGAAGAATGAGGAGGGGACGTCGGAGTAGAGGCTGGAGACGCGTGCGATGTTGCTGTTGAGCTCGCGGATGAGGGCGACGTTGTGGTTGAGCCCGTCGGCCTCGCCGGCGGCGTGGTTCTGGCTGATCTCCTGGATGAGCATCCGGTTGCGCTCCAGGAGCGCCTGCACCTCGCCGATGGTCCGCTGCAGCGCCTGCACCGCCTTGCCGCCGCCGTGTTCTCCATCCCTGCCGCGCGCTCCGTCTCTGAGTCTCTCTCGCCCTGACAGTCGGATGTACCAACAGTGAGGGCCGTCACGCGGGGATCGAGGGCAGGGGGACTATTTATCGTGGTCAGCCGCCGGTCAGGCCAGGGGCCGGACGGACGGTCCCAGGAACTGCTTGCTGCCTTAGGTACGGGGCGAGCATGCGTTTTTTTCTCTCCCCCAGATCATTCCTGGCAATTGTACAGTCCTCTCCCAAGCAAGCTTCAGAATTCAGATGAACAACTAACTCTAACATGGAAAGTTCACTGGTAGCTAAGGGCAGACACAATCTGTGAAGTGCCAAATATGCCACATAGTTCAGTTTGGAATGAGTACTACGTTTGTTATTGTATCTTCAGTTTTGCCTCTTTTGACTTATACGTCTAACGAAAAGTATGCATGCGAGTATGAGACATCAATATATCTCTTTCAACTATTGGCAAGAATCGAATCCGGGCTGTCAGATGTTCTATTTGAAAAGAGGATTGTATTGTAGGGGTAAACCGTGCGCCTCTCAGTGGGCTGCACTTGTATTTATATCAGGGGTAATTACAGGAGGTGTTTACAAGTTAGAGTCCTAATACAACACTATTACAATACATAGTTTATCACCCTCCCTCAATCTCAGCCAATCTATGAAGGTTGAGATTGCGCTTACAAGCATCAAATAACGGTAGTGGTAATGGCTTAGTAAATATATCAGCTAGCTGATCCTTGGAGGAGATGAACCGTATCTGGAGTAACTTCTGAGCAACACGTTCACGAACAAAGTGAAAATCTATCTCAATATGCTTAGTGCGAGCATGAAAAACTGGATTGGACGAAAGATATGTTGCACCAATATTGTCACACCACAAAATAGGTGAACGCTGTTGAGGGACTCCAAGTTCAGTAAGAAGAGCTTGTACCCAAATAAGTTCAGCTGTGGCATTCGCAAGTGCTGCTTTATACTCAGTACTGGAACGTGAGACAGTAGCCTGTTTTCTAGCACTCCAAGAAATCAGATTTCCACCATAGAAGATGAGAAAACCCCCGGTTGATCTCCGATCAACAGGATTTCCAGCCCAGTCCGCGTCAGAAAATGCAGACAACAGGTTAGGAGATGTAATAGCAGGTCGTAGCAACAATCCATGAGAAAGTGTGGCCTGAACATAACGTAGAATACGTTTGACGGTTGACCAATGAGTACACCGAGGAGCCTGAAGATATTGGCATACCTTGTTCATAGCAAAAGACAAGTCTGGGTGAGTCATAGTGAGATACTGTAAACCTCCTACAACACTACGATACCGTGTAGACTCCTCCGAAGAGAGAGGTGTACCGTCAGTGGCGGACAATCTGTCCGTAGAGGCCATCGGAGTAGATACCTGTGTACACTTGAGAAGCCCAGCACGCTGTAATAACTCAGTAGCATATTTCTTTTGACTCATAAGAAGACCACCAGAAAACCGCTGCACCTCGATGCCAAGAAAGTAGTGAAGTGGTCCAAGATCCTTTAGAGCAAAAGATGTACGAAGCTGATGAACAAGGCGATCAGTAGCAGAAGTAGAGGAGCTCACAACAATTATGTCATCCACGTAGACAAGTAAATAGAGAGTAATATCAGAACGCCTCAGAATAAACAAGGACGTGTCAGCTGTAGACGCAGTAAATCCAAGTCCCGTAAGAACATAGCTAAGTCGTGCATGCCAAGCACGAGGAGCCTGTTTTAGTCCATACAGCGCCTTGTTAAGACGACATAGATACTCAGGATGATGTGAATCCTCAAATCCAGGAGGTTGGCGCATGAAGACTTCTTCCTCGAGAACTCCATGCAAAAAGGCATTCCGTATGTCCAACTGACGGAGGTTCCATCCCTGAGTGAGAGCCATAGACAACAGTAAGCGAATCATTGTTGGCTTGACGACCGGGCTAAAAGTATCCTCGTAGTCAAGACCATATCGTTGCTTGAACCATTTAGCAACAAGTCGAGCTTTGTATCTCTCAATAGTCCCGTCAGACTTCTGCTTGATTTTAAACACCCACTTACAGTCAATAATATTCACGCCGGGCAACGGTGGAACTAATCGCCATGTTTTGTTTTCTTGTAAAGCAGTATATTTGGTCTCCATGGCTGTACGCCAGTGATCAGAAATCAAGGCTTCATGATGATTTCGGGGCTCAGAGTTGATAAGATCAGCTGCAGCAGGTAAGCGTGTAACACTCCAAGCAACAGTTCCATCTTTACGTATAAGAGGATTGCGGATTCCCTTCTGAAGTCACGTCATAACACGAGACGGAGCAGGTGGTGGCGGTGGTGACTGCCCACCTGGAAACGGCCCAGTAGAAGACGGAGTAGTGCTTGGCCCCGAAGCGGACGGCGTAGCGGACGGCGCAGTAGCGGATGTCGCCGTCCCAGGCGAGCTCACTGGAGCAGACGAGCCAGAAGACGGGCCAGGAGAGGATGTCGCCGTCCCAGGCGAGCTCGCTGGAGCAGACGAGCCAGAAGACGGGCCAGGAGAGCGGACCGGTGTTGTTGGGCCACCATCGAGTGGGTCTGCATGCAGAGACCCATTATGCATGCGATCAACGTGATGCTCACAATCGATGTACTGCTGCTGATCATTCTCACGATCATTGTGAGCGACTGCCGGTTCCGCATCAAGAAGCTCAAGCCGAGCCCCACGTCCATGTCCTGCACCATGGTTAGCCAATAGAGACGGAGTGTATATGCAGCATCAACAAATTGGTCAGAGAGTAAGAGTGGTGTATTGGAGTTAGATGGTGCGGATGTGGACGAAGTATGAGAGAAGGGAAACACGGTTTCATCAAACACAACATCACGAGAAATATAGACTCTATTGGTAGGAATATGAAGACATTTGTAGCCTTTGTGTAGAGAACTATACCCAAGGAAAACACATTGTTTTGAGCGAAATTCCAGTTTGCGCTTATTATAGGGACGAAGGTGTGGCCAACACGCACAACCAAACACATTAAAAAAGGTGTAGTCCGGTATTAGGCATTCAATTGGAGTTTGCATGTTAATGACACGACTAGGAAGTCGATTAATCAGAAAACAAGCGGTAGAGAACGCATCACTCCAAAAGCGATAGGGAACAGAAGCATGCGCTAAAAGTGTCAAGCCAGTCTCTACTATATGACGATGTTTGCGCTCAGCAGTACCATTTTTTTGATGTGTATGGGGACAAGAGACTCGATGAGAGACACCAATATCAGTAAAGAATTTGTTGAGCCTATGATACTCACCACCCCAGTCTGTTTGGACATGCAAAATTTTCTTATTCAGGAGACGTTCAACATGCTTTTGAAATTCAAGGAAGACTTGAAAAACATCAGATTTATGTTTAAGCAAATAAAGCCATGTAAAGCGACTGTATGCATCAACAAAACTGGCATAATACTCATGTCCACTAACTGAAACTTGGGCAGGGCCCCACACATCGGAGTATATAATCTCAAGTGGAGATGTAGTTACACGAGTAGATAAAGAAAAGGGTAACTGATGACTCTTGCCTTGCTGACAGGCATCACAAACTACAACTTTATTAACTGACACAGAAGGAAGCTCATAACGATGTAAAACATGTTGAACTATTTGGGTAGCTGGATGTCCTAAGCGCGAGTGCCACTGCTCACGTGAAACCTTGATACTGCTGAAGACTTGTTTGACTGAAGACACATCGAGATTATAGAGACCTCCACGACATCCCCCTCTAAGAAGAACCCTTCGAGTGGCTCGGTCCTTGACAAGAAAATACCAGGGATGAAATTCAAAAAAACACGTTATTGTCAAGGGAAAATTTCTTAACCGAGAGAAGATTACGGGTAACAGAGGGAACATGGAGAATATTTTTTAGATGAAGTGTATGTGATGGTGTAGGAAGAGTAGAGTGACCAATATGTGTAATGCACATACCTGATCCGTTGGCTGTCTGGACATGTTCCTTGCCATTATATAGTTCCCTCACGGTGAGCTTGTCGAGGTCATTAGTGAAGTGATCCGTCGCAGCAGTGTCAGCATACCAACTCGGATCAACCGGATAAGAGGAGGTAGAGCCACCATGAGTGGAAGTAGAGAACACAGCAATTTGACGATCCATGTTGCGACCATCATTGCCGGCACCAAGAAAATTGTGGGGACCCCGGACTAGCCGTCCGAAATACCCGATTATGCTTAACACAACGATCCCGTGATCAGTCTGTCGTTGCACATAATCCGAACTGAATATCAAAGTTTACATCCATACAATACCGAGTTTAAAGTCTTACAAACCTGGCCATACAGGCCTAATTATACATAGGTGCCTTCAAGGGCCAAACCATCTTTATTCAGCGGAAGCTACGGTAGTAGGGCTAAACCAACTCGACAACACCCGACAGGCAGCTGACTTATGAAGATCTTAGTTCGCATAGACGTCGCCAAACTCCTCTTCAACGTAGGGTTCCTCGAAATCTGGCTAAGACAATAGCCAGGGACGAAACCAATATGAGTACATTTGATTGTACTCGCAAACTACCCCAACTAGAGTAAGCACTAACTAGTTTTATTTTTAAAAACTTTTATGTGAAAACTCTCAAATCCTTACTGGAAAGGGTTGAGACGAAGTTTATAACCATCCTTTGAGAAAACACCACTTTAGCTATTTTTCCCGAAAAATCCTTCCCTGTCCGACCAATCTCAATCAGGGTTCCAAACCCTTCACCACCTTGCACCAACTCATTGGTACAGGTAAGCAACCTTTTCCATCTCAGTTTCCTTTCAAACTCAACGCTTTATAAAACTTTTATCAAAACTTGCACATGGTCTTAGGACAGCCTTCCAACTGTCCGTATCCGAGGACTCGGCTATTCGAATAGTTTTACCCTCTGCAGAGGTAGTACGCTTTTCCCACACCCATCCGGTCACTCATCGTGTCAGCCACGTCCCGCCATACCGGAGGTATGCGAAGTTGAGTTCCCGGCCATAGCCTGTCCTTTGCTCATGCTAGTATAGGACCCTGCCGCTACGACACTTTCCACCGACACTCAAATCCTCAGAAACTAAGTGTGGGGACTCGTAGTTCTGCCCGGCGGACCCAAGGGAGCCCTTCAATCCTCTTCCTCCGACACGCTCATACCGGCTTCCGGTAGACTACAATGAAGAGGACCCAGGTCAGGGGGTAGGTCCCAACCATCCCCTCATGGAACGAGGTCATCCTCGTTGTTGAGGTATCCAGTACTAACACGAGCAAATTATATGACTACGCCCTTGCCCATATGTGGGTAAATGTGGTCGCACAGGTTATCGGCTGGTAGTCATAGTACTAGGACACAATGTGCATTTTTCGCAAAACAACACCATCCTTCTTTAACTGAGCACCGACCTTCCGGCAGGTCTATCCAAGTACTTTCAAAGGAGTTTCAAGAAAACATTGTTTTTCCCATCCTATAGTTTTAAATAACTACCTTATACTCCTACACAAGGTGGCAAAATAGTTTTTTCCGGTAGTTTGTAAAAAGGGGGTTTTTCCAAAACTCATTGTTTCCTTTGAACAACTCTTGAGACTAAAATAGAGGTATATAAATGCAAGCTCAGTGAAGTAGCTTGCCTTGCTCAGCAAAGTTCTCGGGGTCTTGTTCCTGCTGATCAAAGTACTCCCCTTCCTCGAAGACTCCGGCAGCGTTTTCGTCTAACGTCAAACAAGCGATACAAACAATTACTATACTAACTCAAGCATCATCACAACATCACAATTGCTACACATAGCTACTGCACACATCAAGCAACACAAGGTGGTTTCAAATTGATTGAATTAAACTTTATTTAATTAATTTCAAACTAAGGCAGAAACTAGTTGTACACTAATTAATTCACCATTTAATCTATGTTTGTCACAAAAATTCAAACTAAAATTCTATGGATAGCTACTGGTGTGTAGAAGATCACCCAATTGGTTTGGGATCATTTGGAGTTACAAAACTCCCTACACATCTGTTTTACTTCAGAAGGGTTTTAAACAAGTTTTAGCTACCAAACAAATTTGGTTGCTCCAAAAATTAAATCCTTTTAGGGGTATCTAACCTTGGTTGAGTGTGACCTAACAAAATTGGTTTTAGACCAATTGGATCTACCAACAGTTCACACTAATTGTTTTAGTGCAGAAGGGTGCACTGAAGTTCAACCAAAGGCTAAGGATTTTATACTACTCAATTAATTCTACCAAAATTTGGGGAGCTAAAGGATCCTAATACAAAGCTACCAAAATTGGTTTCAAGTTATTTGGATTTATATAACTCCAGAAACAAATGGTTTAGTGTTTTAAACCTTCTGGAGCATTTTTACTAATACATTTTTATTATTTATTTAAATGAGATGAGACCACTTTGGTGAGTTAAAGAATTTTATAAGCTTTCCAGAACATTTGAGTTTGATTTATTTGGATTCCTAGAACTCGAGTTATTGAATTTCAAAGTTGGGTCCAGTACTGGATTTCAGAAGAGATTTAAATTCGAAAAACCTAATTCTCTGGATAATGTTTAAAACTATGACATGTGGGGTCGGGTGGTCAGTGACTCAGTGGAAAACGTTTCGCGCGCGGCTTAATGTTTAAAACGCTGACGGGTGGGTCCCGCTTGTCGGCGTCTAAACGAAACGAACCGGTAAGCTACCGTTGGATCCAGATCCAACGGCGCAGGATCAACTTCTTCCTCGACCACCGGAGTACGATGGAGCCGTGGCTCCGGCGGCGACGAGGTGGGTCAAGGCTCACCTAGGGGCCTCGGGTGGTGGCGGAGATGACGTAGATCGACGGCGGAGGGAGTGGGGAAGCTCTGGGACAAGTTGCGCGTGCTGGGACGGCTCCAATCGACGGCGGCGTGATCAGTTCCTCCTCCGTGGCCGTGCTCCAAGTCCGGCGACTCCTCCGCGGCGCTGCTGTGCACAGAACACGGGCAAACCGCGGCGGGTGAGCTAGGATGCAATGGTGACGCGGCTAGGGTGCAAAGAAGAGAGGGAGAGTGAGAGACACGGCTCGGCCGTGACCGTCGCCCACCTTCTGCTCCGGCGAGGTGCAGAGCACGGGCAAAGCAGCAGTGCTTCCGCGGCTGCGTTTCCGCCCTTCTGGCGGTGCACTGGAGTGGGTGGAGCGGAGTGGTGGTTGCGAGAGAGGGTGGAGAAATGGCGAGGCTCGGCGGCCTTTTTATGGGCGAGCACGGGCTCGTCGTGGACGTAGCGCAGGGACGGAGCTGGGGAGTGGGAGAGCTTGCCATTGGCGGCGTCTCTGCGCGAGTACGGAGCGATGCGGTGGCAAACGGGGAGTGGGCGCGGCGGTGCTCCTCGCTGACCATGGCAGTGGTGGCGTCGCACGCGTGCTCTGGCCGCGGCGTGGCGAGGGTGCACGCAAAGGGGAGGGAGGTGCTGCGGCGCTCGGGTCGCTTCGAGCAGGTGCAGAGGGGAGAGGGGGATGCACTGGGCGCAGCGTGGCGTCGCGTCGCTGCCTCCTCTGCTCCCTCCACAGGGCGACCACGGACGGCAGCGTGCGGCGTCGCGTCGCGAGCGGCGAGCACGCCAGCGTGCTTGGCAGGGCTTGGGTCACTTCGAGCAGAGACAGAGGGAAGAGGGAGGGGTGTCGAGCACGGCGCGGCGTGCCTCTGCGTCGCGTCCTTGCTCACCACGGGGGCGACCCGTGCGGCAGCACGCCACGGGCGGCATCGACGTGGCGCACGCCACACTCCACCTCCGAGTCAACGGACTTGTTTCCCTCGCAATAATTCACGAGTGTGAGGTGAGAGGAAGGTGTAGGAGCTACTGGAGTGATCAAATTCTCCGAATTGAGCTCGAATTTGGAGTTGGATTTTTAGTTCAGTGATGAACACAGTGGTGATCACCACGTGTTCGATAAAATTCCTGAACCAAAACCAAATTTGAAATTTTGAATTTTCTTTTCACCAATTACTTCCAAATATTTTTCCAAGGTTGGGGATACCACTGGATGATTTTATTTGGGAGTGTTGCTTGGTGATTTTGATGGTTTTCCAAAGTTAAAGAAACATTTGAAAATTGAAAATAGAATTTTGGAATAATTTTGGAAATAGAATTAGAGGGAAAAGAAATAAGAATGAAATGAGAGAGGTCACTCCTCTCCACTGGATTCTTATTTGGAAGAAATTTTGAACTTACTTGGAGTTTTTAGGGTGACACTTGTCACTTTAGTTTTATTATTTTATTTCTTTTCTTTTCTTCAAAAATTCAAACAAACAACACAAGCAAGCACTCATAAAGTAACAAAAGTTTTTGTTGGCCCACAATTTTTGACTAATAACACTGGGTTACAAATTTGGGATGTTACAAAAATCGCGCTGAAATCGTTTGAAACAGCAAGAGGCAACATGTCCGACTTTGGAACAAATTTGGCACACCGGCCGTTGACGGCCCTTCAATGGGTTAGGTTGAGACTCCAATGGCAGAGTGTGTAGTATGGGCAAGACGGTTTTCCCCACGAGGGGTGACTCGAGGGTTTATATCGAACTCTCGGGGAATCAGTAGTGAAAGCTTTATCTCCTTATCCTTCCCTGGGAAACCTGCAAACAAAATAAATTGTTTTGTGCCCTCAACCTCACCAAGTGGTTGTCAAGCACAAGGTGTGAGAATGATATGAAAACAAAACAATAAATAAATATGCAATGACGATATGCAAGGATGGTGGAAACAATGATGGATGATATTTTTGGGTTTTATATTGTGAATGCAAGATGCAAAAGTATTTTTGTATTTTCGGATTTTTAAATGGCTGAAAATGGAAAATGTATGAAAGTTGTTGGAAAGGTGTTTCTTATGATTAAAAGTGGACCGGGGTTCATGGTTTCACAAATGCACTCTCTCTTTAATAAAGTGGTAGACAATGGAACACTAGAGTTAACATATGAGATTGCAACATAAATGTTTCATGACAAGTTATTAATCATACGTGCATCACGTCCTAACATAGAGATCTTTTGGTTATTAATTTCTCTTATACTCCACCAAGATGCGAACTAAATCATAACACTTTAGTATTAAGATAAATCGGAGCATAGCATTAAGTTTC
This sequence comes from Poa pratensis, assembly GCA_947311845.1. Lineage (NCBI taxonomy): Eukaryota > Viridiplantae > Streptophyta > Magnoliopsida > Poales > Poaceae > Poa > Poa pratensis. The sequence continues at coordinate 29,881,369 of CAMZMU010000103.1, read as the reverse complement.
ATGACATGAAGTTAAAATAAGAACTTGCTAGATCTAGTCATGGAGAAGTGGCAATGGTCACACCCACATCTCCGGTAGCAAGGTATTTTTGTCTATCCCTAGTGAGGTAACAAAGTAAGGTAAAGTACTCAAGTGGATCGCGGAACTTTCTCTCACGTTCATCGCACTAGCCACCCCCCGTTACTCCATCAAATGCACACGTTCCCCCTCAGACGCTCTCATACACATGCTTGATCAAAACAAGTAAACAAGAACGGGGTACATAATATGCATCTACTTTCATAACTGAAACAAAACTATTGCAATCTCAAACATATATTAACTCATAAAAAGATCCACCACAAAGGTATTACATAGATGACCGTAATCATGTTCCGCAGCTCATACGGTGCTAATTAGTGAAGCTCAAGAGAGGAGAGATACATAAATTACTTCCACAAACCCATAGTCCAGGGGTGGACTACTCCATCTTCATCATGGATACGGTGGAGAAGTCATTGGAGAAGGTGGAGACCTCTCCGGCAGCACCCCGCCGGAGTTGTCCCCCTCCAATCTGCAACTCCAGGTCTCTGTTTCGTGGTTTTCTGTGTTTCTGCGGCGCTCTTTTCCGAAGGGCGTCGGGGACTATTTTTATAGTCGGTTTTAGGTCAAGACGAAGCTTCTGGAAAAAAGATCGACGGCAACGGAGCCTCGAGGGCCCAGATGAGGGGTCCCACGCGCACTACAAGAAATATGCTATCCTATGACCCTCAATATTGGTCACTGAATGGTCACGTATTTTAATTTGTGACCTTTTTGTGACCAATAACACTTGGTCACGTTATGAGCGTCACTAACGATCCAATATGACCTTTTTTGTGGATTGGTCATAGACCTCTATGACCAAAAGAAATGGTCACATAATTTATGACCAATTTTTTGGTCATTGGCAATCTGGCCACGCCACGTCAAATCCCACGTGGCAAAGATGACGTGGCAAAATTTGTGACCAAATGAAATGATCGTGGACCAGAATCAGCCCGGTACAGTTCGGTGATATACATGGGCCAAGCCCAACAATGAGGACTTTTAGTTTATTTTTTCAGTCAATTCGGGTCAGCTACATGGGCCAAGCCCAACATTTCGGGCTTTTTATTTCTGGCCTGCATAGTTGACACTATTGATTTCTATTTTAGATATTGTATTTTAAAGGTGGTCCCACTAGTCAGATTGAGCCCACTAGTCATATTGGCCCCACTTGTCAGGTCCATCTCATAAATCGATCCCACACGTCAGAAAGTCAAATTTTGGCATTCTAAATTCACAAAATTGAGTCCCACTTGAGGGTTTCCATTTCACAACTTCTCAAATCCGATACAAAATTCATATTTCAAACAGAACAGAGATAAAATTCGTCCAAATAACACTAAATTATCTATTACAATCTATTACAGCCAAGATATATCTACTATTACAATACATAACTAGCTACTCTCCGCTTTGTCATGCTCCATCAAAATTTCTTCAGCCTGGAGCTCCTGTAAACTTGCATCACTTAATAAGGCACAAATGTTCATTTGGTTGGTGACATGAAAATGCTGCAACAACCAGAGAAGCATTATAAGCACAAATACAACAACCATTTTAATTCAAGCAAAGGTTCTGCTAGCAGAGCATGAAAAAGAAAGCAGCACATGACAGGAATGTTGACAACATCTTAGTCAATGACTTTAATCAGGAATAATGAATATTCACTTGAAGGATTATACAAGAATAAGGGAAACTATCACAGTACATAAATGTTATCATGGAATTATATAGCTAACTCAATGACGGATTGCAATGTTTTACTCAATGTATGAAACTCAAAGAACTTCTGGTAAGTAGCGATGCATGATGCATGTTAGGTTGCTAACGGGGTTATGTTGTCTATCACACACTCATTCAGGGTTATCTTCTCACATTAGATGGCTAAACAGAAGTACAAATATTAGGTCGATGGGTGTTTGACGGAATGACTAACCACCACAACGAGACAGATTGATAGATAACCCCAACGCTTCATCGTCTTCCTCTTCCAACTTCCAAACAACAAATCACCTAACATTGGAAGGATCACATCTCAGAAGCATATAGAACATTAAACTAAGAAATGAATGGCATGCAGCATGAAACCATGATAGCACTAGTATATTCTAACTTATAGTTTGCTTATAAGAGAACATATGGCCTGATGCTTGTGTGCGCCTAGATTACTAAGGACATATTGCACACTATGCACTCATTTGACACTTGCAACAGCTTCAATGTAAACCAACAGTTAAATCTAAAATGTGAAGATGAAATCTAACTCATCACAAGTCTGCATTTCTAACCTCTACTTACAACATTTAATGCTGGCAAGAACATCAGATAGTGATTGAACGACATGGAATTAGAAAATATGCGACCACGGAATTTCCCATGAACTGCTTTCACAAAAATAATAACTACGACATAACAGAAATGACCTTACCGAATCCATTCGCTTACTGCCGAAGAGGAGATCAAATCGTCAACAACACTAATGTGCACCTGCATCAACCAGAAGCACTAAACTGAGACTGCATCAATGAAACTGGAATTGAAAATCAATTCATCAAGCAAAAGTCGCTCGAACATGCACACAAACACAGACAACAACAACAACAACAAAAATCGATTGGTCATGCAACTCTGTGTTTGCCTACCCAGCAACCGGATAGTAAAAGAAATTAGAAGTTAAAACTATAACAAGCACAAGTACAAGCAACTCCATGCAGCCAAGAGGAGGGATACAACATTTAACTCATCTTTTTTATGTCAAGCATAGAAATAATACACATTTGAGTACAAGGAATAATATTAAATCAGTACTACCTATTATACTACCAGCTGCATGATGATTAAATAGTCACTAGCTGTTCATCTTGACAACTACTGTATAGGGATAATATTGATGTGAATCAAAAAGAGCTTGTGAGAACAATGAACATGCCATTTATCTAATCATTACATTCTTACACGTTAAGTGGCTACCACTCCAATCATAATGGTACCGTGGCATAGAAAAAAATCAGTGACCTCACTGCTACAAATTAACCTGATGTTGTTCTACTACACCATTAAAACTCATGGCCAGGATCAACAATAGTAATAACAACAGGTACAATGGTACAGCAGCAAGCAAACAGTGCAATAATCTCACCACATCGCCTAAAGAAAAATACAATCCTACTGCCAATGCCATCCATTCAACTGATAACATCCAATACTAGCTATCTAAAGGAGGGAGAGAAGGGAATCGATAGGGTAGTACCAGTTAATGATGGCATCGACGATGATCCGGATGGGGTTGGGGTTGGTGAGCAGGGATCCACCTCCCGTCCGTTCCATCCACGTTTCGGTGAGGCTCCACCCTCCCGTCCAGGGTGCCTGCACAGAGAGAGAGAGATTGAGAAACCTGGAGAGTTTCGCGTCTAGGGGTGCCTGCAGAGAGAGAGAGAGAGAGAGAGAGAGAGAGAGAGAGAGAGCGAGAGGTAGCCAGATCCGTCGTCCTCCAGCCGGCGACACCGAGACCAGATCGGGCGGCCCGTGAACTGGTCGCTGCGCACCGGAGAGCGGCCACTGTCTGGACCACGCCGCGCGCACGGCTCCTACACGCCATGAACAGATGGGAGGGGACGTCTGCGGCGGACCTCGTGGAGAAGAGCGAGTGGGGATATGCGGATCTAGATCGCGCGAGCACGTGAAAGGGGCTGGCGGCTACGGTTCGGGAGGGACAGGGGAGAAAGAAAGAGTCGGGTGGGGATGATTATATATGGTAGTCTGGAACAATTACGAAATTGGCCCTGGTTGTGTTCTGCGTGCTCAAATCTGTGCAGGTATTCCAGTCATTTCACTTCCAAAATGGGTAGGCGGGAGATTCGCCCCTCGGTGCGAAATTTTTGGGTTCGAGAGGAAAATGTGTTGGGGGGGGGGGGCGGGTAAATTTGGGCTATCATTTTTAGGGTTTTGCAGTAGAGGAATTATTTTTTTTACTATTGTTGCAAAATAAACATGGCATAGTTTGTTCAAATATGCCCATATTGGGCACAAATGTGCATCTTGGAACTACGAACAATGTTGCCGAAGAAAGTTTTTACTTTTCTTGCAAAAAAAAATCATTTTTTATTTTCTGAGTGCAAAAAATGGGTTATTTTGTGAAGCAACTACCGAAAATATGTCGTAAAATAGGAGCACAACATTTTCTAAAAATACTATAACACATTGTATTTACAAATTACCAAATGGTTGTGTGTCAAACGGTTTCCATCTACCTCTCGTAAAAAGACAAATTCCTTCCGATTCGGCTGGAAGGGGGTCAAAGTTGAACTACATGTGCCTCGTCGTTTTCTCGAGATTTTTGGAAAAAATCATATTTAGCTACACAAGTACCTATTTCATCAGAGTTACAACAAAAGTTTTGCAAGATTCAACCCCTGGCTACGAACGGTCATGTCCACCGTTTTGACCGTATTTTGAAATCGGCATACGAAATTCAAAAAAATCAAAACAATGGAAAACCTTCGCGTTGTGTCATTATATGTGTCCTAGTATCCATAATAAATAATAAACTAGGAATATGGTAATTGTCTTGGAAAAGTGTTCTCAGAAATGAGCTATCATGTATGAAGATTCACGGCTTTCGGGCCAAATGACGAATGTTATGGACACATTCATGGCATAGTTTGTTCAAATATGCCCATATTGGGCACAAACGTGCGTCTTGGAACCACGAACAATGTTGCCGAACAAAGTTTTTATTTTTCTTGCACAAAAAAATCATTTTTTATTTTCTGAGTGCAAAAAATGGGTTATTTTGTGAAGCAACTACCGAAAATATGTGGTAAGATAGGAGAAATACATTTTCTAAAAATACTATACCACATAATATGTACAATTAACCAAATGGTTGCGTGTTAAACAGTTTCTATCTACCTCTCGTAAAAAGACAAATTCCTGCCGATTCAGTTGGAAGGGGGTCAAAGTTGAACTACAGGTGCCTCGTCGTTTTCTCGGGATTTTTTTAAAAAATCATATTTAAGTACACAAGTACCTATTTCATCATAGATACAACAAAATTGTCGCAAGATTTAACCCCTAGGTACGAACGGTCATGTCCGCCGTTTTGACCGTATAGTGAAATCGGCATACGAAATTCAAAAAACAATCAAATAAATGGAAAACCTTCGCGTGGAGTCATGATATGTGACCTAGTTAGCACAAAAAAATATAAACTTGGAATACGGCAATTTTCTTGGAAAAGTGTTCTCAGAAATGAGCTATCATCTATGAAGATTCATGGCTTTCGGGCCAAATGACGAATATTATGGCCACATTCATGGTATAGTTTGTTCAAATATGCCCATATTGGGCACAAAAGTGTATCTTGGAACCGTGAACAATGTTGCCGAAGAAACTTTTCATTTTCCTTTCACGAAAAAATCATTTTTCTATTTCCGAGTGCGAAAAATGGGTTATTTTGTGAAGCAACTACCAAAAATATGTCGTAAAATAGGAGCGCTAAATTATTTTAAAATACTAGACCACATTGAATTTACAAATAATAAAATGGTCACGTGTCAAACCGTTTGCATCTACCTCTCGTAAAAAAGACAAATTCATGTTGATTCAGCTGGAACGGGGTCAAATTTGAACTACAGGTCCCTCGTAGTTTTCTCATAATTTTTTGAAAAAAATCATATTTAGGTACACAAGTACCTATTTCATCAGAGATATAACAAAAGTTTTGCAAGATTTCTGAGAATATTGAATTTTAAAGAATAATCCAAAAAAATCAAATTCTTCAAAACCCTATGTAAAGCAATATATAATGTTAGTAGTATTTTGTTTTTTATTTTGACTAATAAGAGTCCCTAATAGTCTATAATTTCAAATTACATCTTTACAAAAAATGCAAAATTTATTTGGTGGAAATTTGAGTTCAATATCAAAAGTAATAAAATAAAACATAAAAGAATAAGAAAAAGGAAAAAAAAAAAAGAACCAGCCTCGCCGGCCCATTACTTTGCCGAACAAGGCCCATTACTTTGCCGAACAAGGCCCAAGCCTGTTTGTGTACGTACTGAGATGTCGCATTAAATAGGCTTTAGCTTCTGAACATAGCAACTTGATGTCAACGGCCCAGTGGTAGAGGTCATTACACACGGACTGAAGGTCGTGGGTTCGATCCTTGCCTCGGGCAAGGTTTTTGCGAATTATTACACTTGGGTGGGCGGGACCCACACGCCATTGGCGGGTCCCACGTGTCAGCGGGCTCCACTTGGTCCTACGAGTCGGGACCCACATGTCAAGGATGGGCGGGTCCCATGTGTCAGGTTGGGTCGTACGAGGCGGGACCCACATGTCAGCACCGGGCGGGGTATGGTCGGTCCCACATGACAAGTCACATGGCGGGTCCCACATGGCAGCAGGATGGGTCCCACATGACAGGTCACACGGTGGGTCCAACCAGGTGGGTCCCACATGGCAGCAGGGTGGGTCCCACAGGTCACACGGTGGGTCCCACATGACAAGTCACATGGCGGGTCCCACTGGTCCCACATGGCAGCAGGATGGGTCCCACGTGATAAGTCACATGGCGGGTCTCACTGGTCCCACATGGCAGCAGGATGGGTCCCACATGACAAGTCACATGGCGTGTCCCACCGTTCAGATCGGTCAACAAGTCAATATGTGCTCCTCCTGTCAACGGGTCCCACCTGTCAGTGAGATGGCTGAGTATTGACACGTAAGCGAAAATGACACCTAAGTCATGGCACGTAAGCAAAAATGACACCTAAGAGTGACACGTAGACGAGACTGCTGAGTTGGCTGTCCAGTCAGAGTGACACATAAGCGAAAATGACACCTAAGCACTAACACGTAGGCGAGATTGCTGAGTTGGCTATCCACTAATGCGAATGACCATTTAAATTGGTCGTAATCGTCTAGAAAAAAGGTCATAGGCCAGGGCTGTCTGGATTATGACCAATTCATGTTAGGGGACCATGACCTTTGTGACAAAATTGGTCATAACTTTGTGCTGTTTACACCCTCAAAAACAACGTATGACCAACTGGTTCAAAATGGTCATAGATCTATGACCAATATTTTGAGCGTCACAATAAAAGGTCATAGGATAGCATATTTCTTGTAGTGGCGGCCAAGGAATCTAGCCGCGTGGGCCCACCTCTTTTGGCCCTCGGGTCTCCGTTTGTTCGCTTCCTTCGCTCCTACGCTTTGTTCCTTCCAAAAACTGATGCTCATAAATTTTCAGGTCATTTGGACGTCGTTTGGGTCCCTGAAACATCAAAATATAGAAAATAGGGTTTTCTGCCTGTGTATGGTTAATTCTAGAAAAATAGGGAAACAATCAAATATTCCCAAAATCAATATAAAACAATGATATAACCCTTATATGATGCAAATATGATTGAAATATAAGTAATATAATGCAAAGTTCATGTATGCATTTTACATGCATCAGCCGTGTGCCACCGCCGACAGTAGGTGGAGGTCCACGCTGATCATTGCGTGAGCCATTGAACGACGGTGTGTAGTTTGGCTTGCCCTGGGGTCGCGGATCAGCGCGGTAGGATGGCTGACTCGGCTGGTACTGCTGGTAAGGTGGGCGACTGCCACCTGGACGAGAGGAGAAGTTTGCCATGTGCACATCGGCACTAATCTCTGCACGTCTGCTCTCAATACGCTGTTCAGTAGACAGTAGTTGGGCATACAGATCCCGCACAGGCATTGGATCAGAAGCCGCGCGAGCACCAACGATCTGTGCCAAAGCATCATATTCACTGTCCAAACCGTTGAGGAGGTATGTGTTGAACTCATCAGGTCGAAGGGGCTGCCCAATGGACGCCAATGTATCGGACAGTGCCTGCACCTTGTTGAAGAACACGGTAGCAGAGGTGTCAAGCTTCCTTGTTTTGGAGAGAGCAGTACGGAGTTGCATGGCGCGGGCTGTAGATTGAGACGCAAAACTGGCTGACAATGTTTCCCATGCTTCACGTGATGTGCTGGCAAGCATCACCATCCCCATCACGGACTCAGAGAGAGAGCAGACAATAGCGGACATGATCTCCTGATCCTGCTGATGCCACGCTGCATGAAGCGGGTTCGGTAGGGTAGGGGCAGCGCCTTGCTTCGATGCGTCCGGATTGACGATCTCCGCGGACGGACAGGTAAGGGATCCGTCGACGAAGCCTTGTAGACGATTGCTCCGCAGCATCGGAACAACCTGCGCGCGCCAGTAGAGGAAGTTGTCCGTGGTAAGCTTGATTGTGATCCGGTTTGACAGGTTGATCGGCGTAGGAGGGATCACGGAAGCCACGGGAGCCATGGATCCTGCACCCGCTGTCATGCCGGAGGTGAGCGATGAGTTGGTAGTCGAGTTGGACAATGCGGAGGTACCGCTGAACGTCGCCATGGAGAAGATCGGAGCGGAAGAATCGATCTAGGGTTTGGAGCCGCCGGGCTCTGATACCATGAAAAGAGGATTGTATTGTAGGGGTAAACCGTGCGCCTCTCAATGGGCTGCACTTGTATTTATATCAGGGGTAATTACAGGAGGTGTTTACAACTTAGAGTCCTAATACAACACTAGTACAATACATAGTTTATCACTATTGACTTATATGTCTAAGAAAAACTATGCATGCGAGTCAAAAGAACAATTTCGTTCAAGGGGCCGCAAGTAAATTTCGATGGGGCTTTCAACCATATCATAAGTTCTGAAGATTGGGGATACATCATTCGTAACCAGGCAGCCGATTTCGTTGCTACTAGGTCGGGCAAGTCCATGCATTTGAGGGATCCTTTGTACTCCCTCCGTTCCGGAATATAAGACGTTAAAGGGATTTCCGACAAACCCCAAAAATCGCCCAAATGACATGTCTGCCCCTAGTTAATCTCTCATATTACAACGAATGCCATCCCGCAGTGGAAACGTTTCGAAATCGCACGTCGTCTTCCTCCTCGCCTCGCCCCGCCCAGTTCCAGATCTCCGCCCAGTTCCAGATCTCGCCTCGCCCAGCACCACGACCTGGGCCATCGTCTCTCCAAGGTCCAGATCGCCTCGCCCCATCTCCTCGCCAAGGGCGCCTCGACCCATCTCCTCGCCAAGGGAGCCTCGCCCCATCTCCTCGGCTCCTCGCCAAGGTTCTGGTCCTTGCCCAGCTGGACCTCGCCCAGGTCTGGTCAAGAACCTGGGCGCAGCTCCAGGTCCAGATAGCCTCGCCCCAGCTCCTCTACGCCACCAGCTCCTCTGCGCCAAAACAGATCAAGTTACTGCAAGTTACAGGCTGATCAAGTTTCTTGTTGAAATTTCTAGTGCCTTTGATGGTTTATAGTGCAAGTACTCAAACACTACTTCAATCTCTTACTGAGTAAAGCAAATCATCGATCATCGCTCCAGGCATTTACTCAAACACGACACAATAATCACACAATCGAAAAGTAAAGGCATTTACCACGCGAGCTCGCTCGCCTTCTTGAGCAGCTCGGTTTGCTTACTGATCAAGAATACTCCAAGCAAACCGTGCAAATTAGGAGTACTCAGTTTGCTTACAAGCAAGAATTAAAATACTCCACCAAGAACTAGCAGTTCAGTACTCCACCAAGAACTAGCAGTTCACTACTCCATCAAGAACTAGCAGTACATACGCAAGAATTACTCCATCACATATGCAATAAGCAAGCAAAACAACACTGCATATTCCTTTAATATTCAGCAAGCCTCAAATTATTCAGTGAATTGCCTAGAATTTCAGTTGCAACTAGTTCTAGCAAGAAATATTTTATCGCATGTCTTTAACTCCATCAAGCAAGTTAATTTAAGCAAACAAATTCCAGATTTTATCACATGTCTTTTACTCCATCAAGTTGTGGCACAAGCAAATTCTATCACGATCTTGAACAGCACAAGCAAGCAAGTTAAATTAAGCAAGAAAGTTAAAATTCTTACTTATTCCAGTAATTACTCCCACTGAATTTTCAACTGAAACTTGCAGAAGTGTAAAGCATAATTCTACTGATGTGTACTCCCAGGAAAAACTTGTTTCAGAGGACAGTTAAACAAGTTTCAGTCTACTTATTCTTCCAAGAAAATTGTTAGTTAAGGTAACTTGCACTAGCAGCAAGTTGATGTATTCCTACTTGTGCATTTCAGCAGGAATTTGTGCAGTCTACAGTAGCAGCAACCATTTCAGTTAAGATTATACCTACTGATTTTCAGCTCCGACTGGGTTTCCAGTAAAAAAAAAGATTATTCCTACTGACTCCTACTTCATGTATTCCTAGTTAAGAGTACAAGCAACAATTTGGATATTTCATGGAGAATTTTTGTGTACAGGCTTTAAAAAAGTTTGAACTGAACTTTGTGTACAAGTATTCAGCACTCCAATATTGGCAACACTCAGTTACTCCTAGTTGTGCAGTAGCATTTCAGACAGAGTACTCCTAGTTGCTGTACAAGGAATAATTAGCCAAATTATCTAGCGTGCACAGAACAAGCAAATTAGCAAGTGCTTTTGCAAATAATGCGGCTACCGCGAGGAGGAACCATCAGTGCGCCGCACGAGGCTGAGGCGACCAGAAAGGGACAAGAGAGAGACAGAAGAACAACAAGCAAAGGGAGCTTTTTGATCAGCACAAGAATCACCGGAAGCAGCAGCACGGCGGTATACCTGCTCGCTGTGTCCCTGGGGAAGTAGACGACGAGGCTCCCCGCCGGCTGCAGTCACACAAGCAGCCCCGCGCACGCGTACCACAGCTCCTGGTTCACCTTGCTCCTCCTCTTCCCCTCCCCCTCGCCGCTGCCGCTGACGGAGCTCTCCGGAGCAGTCATCCTGCGCACACACGCCACTGCCCAGTCACCTAACCCAACCGTCGCCGTTGCACAGGAGGCATCGCCGGGTCACCGACGAGGCTGGGAAGGAGGAGGAAAACGGAGCCGACGCCAACAGATCCATCAACGCCGCCCACCGATCTGTCACCGCCGCACATTAACTGAGCCGCGGCTCCGGGGACGGCGAGAGCGAGGAGCACGGAGGCGGCGGCGAGCGCGAGGAAGGGGAGGAGCGCGCCGGCGAGCGCGAGGAAGGGGAGGAGCGCGCCGACGAGTGCGAGGAGGGGAGGAGCACGCCGGAGAGAGCGAGGAAGCGGACGAGCGCGCCGGCGAGAGCGAGGAAGCGGAGGAGCTCATCGGCGAGAGCGTGAGGGGAAAGTGAGGGGAGAGCGACGCGAGAAGTGTGTTCCGACCGGGGGTAGTTTGGGAAAAGGGTGTTTCGTTTCAACGTGACAAAACGTGAACGTGAAATGCTAAAACGTCTTACATATCGGAACGGAGGGAGTACTCTAAAGTGGTAACATGTCTTGCCGCTATTGATGTAGGATTCAGAATTGGCATGAACATGATTATACTTGAGTCTGATGCTTCAAACTTAGTCCATACTCTGAAGAGTAATGACTTTCATAAATCAAAGATTTGTGTTTTGGTTAAGGAAGCTGGCAGCCTACGAATACTCAACTTTGATCGTTTTCAGTTTTCTTTTACCGAACGTGTCTGTAACACTTCGGCTCATGTTCTGGCAAAGTTTGGGGTAACTAGCCAGTCCTCTAACAAAGATGCAAACAGTATGTACTCCTGTGTTAGCCAGTCCTCTAATAGAGATGCATGCAATATATCCTCCATTCGTATTTCAAACATTATAACCAGTGATTCAGCTATGATTGAAGTTTAAATGGATGTCAACATATTCCCATAAAAAATCAAAAAGAGATGCAGGCAATACTTTAAAAAAAAAAAGGCACGTTGTGCCAGGAAAAAAGGCAAAAAAATCAAGCCGACAGCCTGAAGAGAGAGTCCTGACAAGAGGATGGCAGTACAACACATCCAAGTTTTGCCAGTCATCTACGCCACCTCTGTTTCAAGTTTTCACAAACGGACGATGATTCCCGGCGGTACGCAAGCTGAAACAGAAAACGGCGAGCCCAGCTAGGGTGCCGCTGACCAGTAAAATGCCAAAAAACAGCTCTAGGAGGCTTCATACTCACAGTAAGTAGCGTAGTGCAGCTGGCCAGGGCTGGTTAGTAACGCAGTGAGTCGTGCTCCCCGCCCGCTCAAGACGGCCGCCCGGCTTGTCGAGATTGCGGCATGGAGCTCACTCGGAAGATTTCTGCAAACTCGATGTCACATGTAGTCATGGCGTGGAGGATACACAAGCGTTTTCGTTACACGATATCTCATGTTCTTTTTTGCTACGTAGAGGGCTTACTGGCTAGGTGTGTGCTAGCCGTCCAGAGTTCGAACTCACCCACTCTTTTGTAAAGAATTACGACGGGTTTCTCCCTTGTTAGTCTAGTTGTCATGATTCCACTCGGTTTTAGATTTTTTTAACTCGTGGATAATCATGATTTAATTTTGAGAAAATTCTTAGCGGAGTGATGTGGGCTTGCCCTGTTTGTGCTCGTGTTTGAGTGGGCTTGGTTCCGGTTGTATCAGTTTTCACTCTCGGTTTTTCTTAATCAACCCAACAACTTCTTATTCAGTAGAATAGGCATATCTTTTGCCTCGTTTCAAAAAACAACTCGAGCAAATTTCAAAAAAAACCATAAAACCATTTAGTCTAGGGTTCGTACAAAGTCCAACATTAGGCATGGGTCGCCCACCTAGCCGTCCGATCAACCACCTAGGACAGATCTAGGCCATCCCGTCTTTTGCAACTAAACATTACCCGCATAGAAAAACCGTGCAAAAAAAGGTTTGCAACATCTCGAAAATAACTAATGCAAAGAAAAAGTGGTTTTGCAAAAAAAAAAAACTCTTTGCTCGTAGCAAAAAAGTCGGTCGTAGGGAAATCCACAAAAAAAAAATCAAAAACCTTTTGCAACATGGGAGGCCAATGAATGTAGCACCTCACGAGAACCTTTGCTACATTTAAAAAAATATTGTAGCGGCGCTCAAACTCGTCACAACATCTTGTTTCTGTGTTCCGCAACAAAACAAACATGTATTTGCAACATTTGGAATGGACATATGCAGCATAAAAACCGAGAAAAAACAAACTTCGTGCAGATGTCCAGAATCATCGCAACATCTCGCGTGTGGGTACAAAATGTATGCGAGATTGTAGCATTTGGACACACATATGCCGCATCGAGAAATCCGTTAAAAACTAATTTTGTGACAATCACCGCCCTTATTGGATCGGGCTCTCCTAAACCTGACATGTCGAAGTAATAACGAAGTCTACTCGAGCAACCCTTTGCCGTTCCACCGGAACCCCATCTTCTCAATCTCAAACATCGAAGTCAACCTCGATTTGAATTTTGAGATAATCCATGATTGCTGGCATCCAACTTGGTGGAGAAGTAGGGGAGGGGCAGAGGATGAGGGCACTGGATGAGGAGGATCGATGAGGAGGAGAAGATATCACACTAGTCATTGACGCCTCCCTGCAGCTGATGGTGGAAGATGAGAGATGTGAGGAGGGACGCGGGCGAGCGAGCAAGAATGACCGATGGTTTCAAGTGATTGTTTGTGTGAGTGCAAGCATTTTCCTTGTGCAAAACCAAAACCGAAGAATTTTTTACAAGGAACCACAACTTTTAGCTCGTAATTTAGTTGGTTTGAAATTGTATCTTTAACTATGATAATATCCATGAGCTGTGTCCGAGCAAGAAAGGTGCGGGTAAGCGGATCGGACCTTCGGTGAGGTGCAAGCGATACTGGAGCACAACCGATTGCTTGCCCAGGAGATTGGCAATAATCACGAGGCACGCATCTTACCCCTCATTCGAGTAAAAGGTAAATTTGAATCCAAGTAAAATGTAAAGAGTTCAAATCAATATCCATCATATTTGGAAAAATATTAAGATTCAAGAGGCAATAGCCATGGGTATGTGTGTACTGGGTACATATGAAGTACAAAACTTCATTTGGGTGTTTTCAAAACTTTAATATGATTAAATACATTTTTCAAGTCTTAAATCCAAAATAAATACACAATATATATAGGAACAACGAGAATTAATTCCGAAAGTCAACAATCCAATGCATGTAGTATAGATGGACTGATATGTAGATACTCGGAGGTGAAACAAGAAATGTTGTCTAGAAACTATGTAGATTTGATTTTCTGTCTAAATATACAAAAATATGGATTTATTGTCATTTGCACATAAATTTTATTTCAGCCTTGAAAACACGCACACTATCTCCCTCTAAATTCCTTTACCGTCCTACAAACGTTAAGATTTGGTTCAACTAGCAAGGTTGACTTCCTTATCCTCTCAACAGCTAGTTCCATACCCTCGTCCTTCCTTCATAATCCAAAAGAGAATATTAACATATTAGATCCCTATTTATCTATTGTCTTTTTGGTGAGATCCAGCCCTTCATCTTACTGCACTGTCTCATGGACAAAGCTTTTACCTCGACATTCCTTCTTTGACTCGGTGGTGATATGTGACAAAGACAAAACGTTCAATAGTGTATACTTGCTTAACTTCTTACATGATGTTTCTGAAATTTGGGTGCTATCGTTATTACAAAAGATAATGAAATAATATGAAATGGATGAATTGAAATGTAAACATGTATGGTTACCGAAACAAGAACGGTACCTTGAAACTATGTGAATTGGGGTTCGAAACTTTCTCTACAAATAATGACAGTTCTATGGCCACCCAGACAAATAATTGTTTGAATCCTAACAGTCCATGTATCTACCGTTGTCGACCACTCTCTATGTGCCCAACTCCTCTCTCTAAAACATCAATCCCCCTTTTCTCTCCGGACCTTCCCTTTCTTTCTGGGTGAAACATGGAGAACACATTCACAGTTATACATGAAGCTAGATTCAATGTTACAAGCAGTCAATGATGCCTTCCATATCATTTACATATTTAGATCTGGTCTCACCAGCAGCAGAGTTACCTTTCTCATCCTCTCAGTAGCTATATCTATGTCTTCTCCTTCCTCCGCCATCCCCATGGTGAGGTTCAAGCATCCTTCTACCACCATCCTAGTGTTAGTCTCAATTGTTCTTGTCCTTCTATCTCACGGTCAGATCCAGTCTCCCACCCTTCCTTTGACGTCTCCAATGGCAAGATGCAACAACAATCAATAGTATGTATTTATTATTTTGTATTTTTATAATTTAATGTTGCTTAGAAAATTGTGGGCCACTCCTTTTGATTTAAGATACATGTCAGGGGCGGATTGAGTTTTGGGACATGTGGAATAAATAACAACGATAGCTAGAAACCATGTGAACTCTGGTTCGGGAGGACCTCTATAAGTAACGATGAAATCATGACCCCTAGCACGAATAGTCTTTCCAGACCAAAGAGCCCCCTCCATCTGGGCTCGCCTCTCTTCATTCCCAACTCCTTTCTTTGAAACATCACGAACCATCTCTCCCTCCGACCATCTTCCGAAGTAAAGACACTCCCTTGTAACTTCGGTGAAACATCAATGACGCTATCCTCCTCCTCCATATAGCTAGATTTGTACCACAGGGAGTGATGCCTTCCATGTCATCATCATGTTTAGATCTGGTCTCGCTAGACAAGAAAGGATTACTTCCTCATCCTCTTGATAATTGGAGCCTAGATCTGGTTCTCCATCATCGCAATGGTGACGTTCAATTATCCTTCCTCTGCCGCCCTTTTGAACAAATCTGAGTGTCCTTCACATCTCGCCACATAGTCAGATCTGACCTCTCACCCTTGATTCATCCTCGTCGCAGACACATGTGACACGACACCGGACACTGGTATGTGCTTATTCTTGGTTTTATTTTCTCCGTAATCATGGCTCGATGCATATTAGTCATTCAAGGAAAGAACTATTTAGAAGGATCCTGTCAAACAAGCTATGGAAATCCATCCAAAATCACGGCCACGAGGGGATAACACCCACGGTGAAACATTAAGGTCGCTATCTTCGTCCTCCATATAGCTAGATTTGTACCGTAGGGAGTGATGCCTTCCATGTTGTCGTCATGTTTAGATCAGTTCTCGCTAGGCAACAAAGAATTTCTTCCCCATCCTCTCGATGATTGGAGTCTAGATCTGGTTCTCCATCATCGCAATGGTGAGGTTCAATTATCCTTCCACTACAGCCCTTCTTGACAAATCTGGTTGTCCTTCACAGTTCGCCCCATAGTCAGATCTGGCCTCTCATCCTAAATTCATCCGCGGGACACCGGCCAATGGTATGTGCTTATTTCTTGTTTTATTTTTCTTCATAATCATGACTCCATGGATAGTTGTCATGGAAGGAAAGAATT